>JAIPRN010002075.1:14028-35032 GCA_025469175.1 Geopemphigus sp. TES_GeoC_2020 | reverse complement strand
CTGAGTAACATCAGGAAATTGCTTATAATCATTATTGTGCTAGGAAAAACCAATTATCACTTTCAAAATTACATAAACACAAGTATAAATACTAAATAACTTAATACTTAATAATAATAATAAGATTTTTAATTAATCGATTTGTATACTCAAAAATAAGACGCTCGACCATATAAGAATGAAATACCATAGAGTATATCTATTAATTTACTTAAATTGTCTAATGTTCCATAAAACGACAAAAATACATACACAAATGCATTTATTTTAATGGTCTAAATTGTTTGAAATTTTAAATAAACTAGTTTCAAAATAATTTAAATAGATACACATAATATCAATGTATATTGTTAATATTATTAACGTAACCTGTAAATTATCTTAAATAAATATAACCACCCTTTTAATGTAATTAATAACCATCAAATTTTCTTTAAAACGATTAGTTCAATATTTAATGTTTTAAAATCGTCATTTTTTTAAATTATTAATTACTTTTATTTATATATTTTTATATGATTTTTAAATTAGATTGTACTTAATAAAAATTTAAAAAGATTTATTATTTTGTGCACAACTATATAATAATTGTATACAAATATGTTTTAATATGTCAGTCAATGTTAGCTAGCAAAAATTAACATATTAAATCATTAAAAATATAAAATAAAACCATATTTATCTCAAGGAATATAAATAATAAAGAACCAATTATTTGAAAATATTACAACTTAGTAATGTTTTTTACTAATAAATTAACAATTCTCTAAATATTATGGTATCACACATTTTAAGTTTATTAATTAAATCTAATTTTACTTTATAATTATTTGATTACATAATTATGTTATATAATAATGCATAATATACTTGATAACTTGAAAATATAAAAGTATAGAATAAGAAAAATAAATTTCAAATTCTTCGATACTTACATATTGATTTGAAAATATAGCAGTTCAAATAAGTTAAATAATAAAATAAAAACTATTGATAAACTTTTTCGTTAACATTTTACATTTATATTCACTTTAAATATATATATATATATATAATCAATATGTAAAAATATTAAGTAAAATTAATTTAGTATTATATTAAGGATTTTAATTAAAGATAAATTAAATATTAAAAACTAATATAGAATTCAAAGATTATTATTTTCTTATTTTAAATATTTATTATAAAATCAATTTAAGACATAAAACATTAATAACTCTGAATTTTAATGTGTTATTTACTAAATAGCTTTGATTTTAAACGCTTATTCAAATTGTTTTTTTTACTTAACTGAAAACAAAATTAGTATAAAACATATTAATTATGAAAATAATTTACTAGTAGACTAACAGCAAAAAATTGTATTGATAAAAAAATTTTCAAGAATTAAATTAATTAGTAATAATAAATATTTTAAAAACTAATAAATTATGAATAAGATAATAAAATAATTCGACATTTGCATATTAAATTTAAATAGGTAATGATAAAGTCTGTTTTATGTTGAGCATTGAATAAATATTTAAGTAATTGACTCTTTAAAATTAAACTACTAATCTTACCTGATGAAGATGTATATCTTGATGACTAAGAGAAGTAGTAGGAATTAAATTAGCAGTCTGATTATAATAGTTGCCCTGTGAATATTTACGTTGAACAGCTGTTTCATAATCAGGGGCCAATCGATATGATGGCAATTTAGATCTGTTAAAAGCATAGATATAGAACTCATTAATAAAATAATTTGCTTAATTTAAAATGCTTACATAGATTTATGTCCATTTTTTTCCAATCGAACTTTTTCAGCAGTTTGTGATGTGGACAAATCCAAACAAGATGTTGATTGAGCACGAACTCCATTAAAAGGAAATGAACCTTTCATCATAACTGATTGTGTCGCATCAACAGTATCTAATTCTTCTCGATTACCCTCAATATTTTTCTAAAAAAGGTAAATATTTGTACAATTGTTAAAATAAATTTTAAATTGCATTAGGTAATATATTTATTTTTAATTACTTACGTCAATACGAGAATCCAAATTTTTTCTCATTATGTCAGTCTTGTTGTCACTGGTTTGATCAATTTTTTCATGAAGCCCATAAAACATATGCTAAAATATAAAAAATCAATAATTGGTTTTAAAAAAATGCCATACAAATGTATGAACAATGATAATTTTACTTTAAAATAATAGTTTACCTGTAAAACACACATGTTCCATACATATTTAGCAGTTTCAACATCATTAAATTGGAACTGTATAAAATTATCGTGCTGTCCTTCTATGCTAAAATAACGCTTATGATTTATTACATTTGCTATATCTTCCCACCTAATGACGAAAAAAATAATTGTAGTTTGTTATAAAACAAAATATGTAAATAAAAAATAATAATTAAATACTTACTGATAAAATGTTATATTTCTGTTTTGATTTTGAATTGTCACACCTCTGAGACTTACTGCAAGTGTCACTTCAGTGCTATTATCATCCTAAATAATAAAATTATTATTTATATTAATATACTAATAAACAATTGATTTCAAAAATATGAATACAATTTACCTTCCCTATAAATTTTTCTTGTCCATATCCCTCTAATTGTTGTGCTGCAATAATATAATACTCTTCAGCAGTCCCTTGGGGTAAGCCTGCCAAAGCTAAATGTTGGCAGATAACAGCTTCTGTGAGACTTTCCAGACGCCCTTGTACTGCTGTTAATTGCTAAATTTCAAGATAAATAAATTTAATTTAAACAATTATAAAGATACGAGTCATATCTATATTATTTTATGTCAGTCTAATCATATAACTGACACAGAATTTTTAACAGTATTTTAACATGGTACCAAATTATAAAATAATTTGACTTGGTAGTAAACAATTGTTAATTATTCAAATATATATAATACCTTTGGGAAAAGTGCAAAATCTTTAAGATATTCGGATGTATGTTTTTCTAAATCATGATCTCCAAACTCAGCTATATATAAAAACAAAAAGAAGATAGCTGAAAATCGACTGTAAATTTAATTACATTAAACTATATTTTAACACAGATGACTCATTTTATACCTTGCATACTATAACTAGCAAGTAATACAGCTTGATCAGCATCACAAACGATACGTCCTTCAATAACATCCATCTTCAATTGAAGAAAAAAATGATACCTAAATATAAAAAGTATAAAATATTAATTCAATTAAATCAATTGAAATTATTAATTAGTTATTAGACAATAATTACACGATATATTTAATGTATATAAATACTTAAGGAGACGACTTTTTTTATCAATCATATTATACATTTGAATTATTTTTTAAGTTTTTAAATTATACATAGAAACCAAATAGCTAATAATCATATGACAATTATTAATAAAACAGAATCAATTTTATTCTACTTTTTTATATAACTAAAATACTAAAAAATGAAAATATTTACTAATTTTTAATTGATTGTTAATAAAAGAATGTAATGTAATAAAATAATATTTTAACCGTTAACATAATTTTTTTCAAAAACAAAATTTCCTATATTTCATTATTTATGTTAAATTAAATATGATTAAATATCAATTTAATATTATAAAATATAAATATAGTTTGTACATAAAACTTGGAATGAAACTATTAAAAAGTTGGTTACCAACTTTGCAACTGTATAATATATTAAATATACAATACAATAAAAAATATTTTTCATTTAATCAAAAAACTCCAAAACGTAAATTTCCATAAGTTTCAAAATCATAAAACTAATCAGAAAAACAATAGTTCGTTAACACTAAATAATAAATAGGTAGACATCATGAATTATTAACAGTTATGCTAAGACAAAGACATATATATATTTTTTTTTCCGTTCTCTGTCAAGAAAAGAGAAAAATTAATTTACACTTTCCTTAAAAATCTTTTATTCATTATTATAAAGGATAAATTAATTTTTTGAATTTGTACTAAACTACTCATTAAATAATTTAATAAATTGAATTAAAAGACTAAATGTGAAAGTCTTCAATTTCTAAATGTGTATAATGTATATCTAATATTCATAATCATTGTTATTAATTATATATAGTAAATTATTATATTTAATCAACTATTATTACTTGATCTAATTTAAAATATATAATTATTGATAAGTTTCTTATAATTTCTACGTTTAATTTATACTTTTATACATAATACTTAAATTATAATGAAAATTATGAAAACTAAGATAAAAATATTGATTTACTACCTTTCTAATCTATTGTACATCAATATAATTTAATTATTTATAACAAAATTAACCTATTTGTTATAAGGATCCAGAATTATAATTTTTTTTAAATATAAATATTACTTCTGTACAGTTGGTTCGTGTATTTATAGTAAAATATATGAAGCTTTCAAAGTGTTAATAATCTTTATAATAGAAAAGAATGTTCAATATTTTTAAATGTATGTTTAATAAATAACAATATAGGTAATTTCATTATTTCAAGTGCTTTTAACTACAAGTGTCTTAATATGAAATAGACGTACATAAATACTTGTATAGTTTTATCGTATACAAATAACACTTGGAACATTTTTCTACTAATGCTGTTTATAAAAAAATACAAAAAACTACAACATAAAATTATCTAATAAAATTAATAAAAAAACACCTACTTGACATAAAAAAAACACGTTAATTTATTGAGTATTATATTTAATTACGTAAATAATTATTGATACTTGAAAAAACTAACAAAAACTAATATCAAGGTATAAACATAAAATATTGTATTAATTGTAAAACTGAATTTAAAAACGTTAAAAATAATAGGCGAATATAATTAACAAAAATGAATATGAAAAATAACTACTAGTCAAAAAAACAAAAATTTGTTGACATAAAAAACCTACATAAATTAGATTAATATTATAAAAATATAATCAAAGTAATAATTTTCCTATTTGTCTTAAAATTAATTTTAAAGGGGATACAACAAATAAATTTCAATTTCCTTTAATAGTTTATATAGCGAATATACAATAAATATGTTTAAATATTAATCAGTTAAAAATTAATAAAATATATTACACTATTTATATTAAACATATTTTGTTTAAACTATGGTGGGAATTAGTTATGACAACATTAAAAGAATACTTGGTGATGATTTTTTGATATACACATAATCTATATAAATTCATTGTTTGCAATAACCAATAGTTGTAAAATAATGTTTTTGCTGGGGCGTGAATTTCGAACAAATATCCAATATTTTTTTAACCAATTTTCACTATAAGTACTTTATGTAATTTACATTATTTACGTATACTATAAAAGTAATTTGTACATCTAATTTCATTGAGAAATATGAAATTCTTACACAAAAACAAATTAAATAAAATTCAAACACAAAAGGATTTCTAGTGAAATTACACCGATTATTACAATAGGTGCCTACAATAAACTAATAAATGTAATTGAAAATTGCTACATTAAATACTAACCTAGTCATTTCATCCTTTATAAAAGACACATTACTTATATAGTACATGACTCTCAAATATAGGCTAAAGTGGCATGAATATTTGTCCAGCTGCCTTTTTAATGGCCTACTTAAATCGACCCATCGAGGGTTTCTGGACCGAGATATGTACCGCAACCCTAGGATCTCGGGCTATAATAAAATAAAATAAAATTAACATCGTACAATACACGAAACATAAATGGTAAATAACAACCTGGTGTAATCCAAGTCTTTGGCACACACTGTCCAAACATTCTTGACCAACACTCTCTGCCGAGAGAGTGCATTCTATGGATGTACTGTCGAGGAGTTCAACACAAATAACGTACAAAGACTTGGAGACGACATTGTATTGCCGACTCTTTTTCAAACGCAATTTGAATGGCATGATGTGTCGTCTCCGGAAATGGTCGTAGAATGAAATACCTATATAGTTAAGTAAGGGTATCGAGTAAGCATCGAATGTGTAGGTATGTTGAGAGAAAATCATATGTAAAAACCGTTTACCATCGGGATTCCATCGACAGTAGAACCGACAAATTTCTACGCCACTAACCGTCCCGCGTTCGTTGGGAAGAATCTAATAAGTGTCCACCACGTCCTGCGGGACGGCGTTACGTGCCCGGTTAGTCGGTGTATCTACGACGGAGCCGACGTGATGTAGGTCATGACCAATACTTACTGTGAACTGCTGTTAGGCCAAAACGGACGGAAATTCGCGCGGTCCGCTAGTTCAGGTGAGTGGTCGTCGTCAGTGTCCCCTCAACGCGTATTGTTGTTTCGCGGTCGGCCGAAATGACCGAACGCATCACGACGCGAATGTTGTCGTCGTCCGGAGCGCTGTTAGGCGCAGGTTTCCTGGCGATCAACAGAGACGACAGCCACGACGATACATCGTCGTAAATATCGCGGACAACGCAGCGCCAAACGACCGCCACGCACGAACACCACTTACGCGCAACCAACACCGTTGTTCCGTACTAATGGCAACGGAACGACGAATGTATACGCGCAAGTACACAACACACTTCTGAACCGAATAAACAACGCGATAACGTTAATCATTTATCATGTTTCGCGACCGAACGAGCATCGCGACGGCCGACGATACAATAGAGCTACGACGACACTACGACCACCACTTGCGGACCGCGGCGACGCGTCACTACACCGCGGTACCGTAACCCTGCGGGAAATACCTTTGAACTCATTCCTAGTAGTAAACGCCGGACGCTGTGGCCTAAAAACTGTCGTTTACACCGCACTAGTAGCGGAGTTGCACGGCCGGTTTTACATTACGATTGGTCAAGCCGCGTCACGATTTACAGTCTGGCCAACAGAAATACGGTGTCACGTCACCCGGTTATACGACCCGGTGTATCCGTCGTTTTCGTTTCTTTCTATTCGTATTTGTTTTTTTTTTGTTTTTTTTTAGAAGTTTTTTCACGCACGAGACGAATAAATGTTTACGCGTCTAAAGTTTCGTAAGCGCGCTATCTTATCGCGTTTACGTATTTTTCTTGTTTAACAGCAATACCATAATTACACCGTGGTATTATTGTTAAACGTTTCGCCACGGTACAGTTGGGGGAGGCTTTGAATATATAAAAGATTTTATCGTCACGACGCCGTAAATCGTAAATCGACCAGTGCGACGTAAATTTACGAATATTAGTAGAATGATATACACGCCCATTATATTCATTTTAAAAAAATCGCGTTATACCGAATTCGAATATTTTAATTTTAACTATTTACGTCTAAAGATTGATTTTAAATCAGTCTAGTTCGCAGCCAACTTGATGGGTACACACAAAACATGTTTAGGCGCATTATTAATTTACTCGATTACGAACGTAATATTTACTACGAATATAAAGTTGGTTATTACGTTCTTTGACGTTATATACGAATGCTAATGAACGAACATTATTGTTGTGTAGCGAACTTTATTTTAAAGCGTAGTCCAACACTCGAACGTGCACTACGTAAAAAGATAGTTACACGCCTAGATACTCGAAAATCAATGTCCGTCGTACTTGTAACTATAGGTGTTTGTTGTCTGATTGAAAAATTCATAATTATATTATATATACATAGGAAAGTTCACGCTATTTGAAAGTATGAAAAATTATAATCGAAATAAAATGTAACTATTAACGTACAAAATTCTTTATAGGAAAAAAATTTAACGGCGAATTATTATTGTGGGCAACTGCAATAATAACTTCTCGTACGCTTTAACCGACGGTTACCAATCATAGACAATAACCACATAAAGTCGTACACAGCATAGACCTTATACGGGATATGAAAATATCTACGATTAAAACTATCCAATTTCCGTAGACGTGTATCGTCGTCGTCGATGATTTCTACGTTTATTGTTCTTTTTTAAAATGGCGCGAACGAGAAGGTTCGAAAAAAATTTACGAAAAACGTTCTTAAAGTAAGTCCTGTCGTGTACAGTTCGTTGCCCGGCTCTTAATTCGAGAATGCCGAAACGGACGAAACACGATTTTTACACGCGATACGATAATTATGGCGACAAAAAATTGAAACCGGTGTACCAACGAACGTAGAATAACGTTCCACTCAATCACCGACAAATCGTAGTCGTCGTCGTGAATTATATTTATGAATTAAAAACAAACTCGTAATAACTTATTTATTACACACGGTACAACAAAATGAGTTCCCAACGACGACGATTATCGATCACGACGCGTCATCGATATACGGCGATATATTCTATCGGCGGTGGTAGACTACGATTTCAACTCCGTTGTCGAACGTTCTATAAAACATAATCTCAAGTCCTCGTCGTGTATCGACAATGTACGCGCGCGTACACACCCTAATGTACGTAATATATTACTATTTATAGTAATCGTCGTCGAAAGAATTAATATTCGTTCGAGATTTAACAAGTACGCGCGCACATAAAATATTTAAATACACGCCGTTCCCGGATCGTCGTTAGTGTTTAGTTAGACGGCTGTGTGTTTGACGCGTGAACTACGATGAAACATAGCTAAAATCTGAAATAAATCCTAATTCACTATTCTACGGTCGTGGACGATCGTGTTCGGAGAACGTTTTGGCAAGAGTCGGACGCCGAAAAGTGTTTGACCGCGACCGAAAAACGGAACGTACGAAATTATATACGTATTTGGTCTTTGGGAAATTGTACGAGACGATCATACGCCGCGTATGCGTACGGTGCGCACGTTAATTACGATTTTACAACGTCGTCGGACTACGTGGAAATCAACGTAATAAACGCGAGCGCCGCGGCCCGTTTTCGTACGACGAATAATGAGTAATATGAAACGAATAAGCACCCAAGTCCCTGCAGGGGACGACGTACCTTTAAATGGCTTACGGATATACGGTTACCGACCGGTATTACGTAATACGAAGACATGGACGAGAAGGGGGGGTACGGTTTATACGATTATAGGGGGCATTTTAAGCCGTCCAAGTGCGTAAACGCCGTGTCGGAAGAACGTAACGAAATTCCGCGGTCAATTGTACGGAAAGTACACAATTTGCGTATTCGTAAGGTTTTAATATTATTCGAAATCGCGGCGCGCGCGCGTCAAGTATACGTAATTACGACGCCGCCGCCGCCGCCATTGCGCACTACCTGACTAAACGTATAATTCGCGTCGTTCAAACGCTGTATTATTATTACACCACGCGAAATCGAAATCCGCGTACTCGAACATTCTATATATATATATATATATAAGAATCGAAATTTCGAACGTGCAATAACGTTATAGTGTTTACGTGTTTCGGTCATGAGGTCGGGCGTAAATGTGAAAAAAGACCCCACTTCATAATCGTAAAACGACTTTACACGAAAATCGGAAACCCGGCGCCCGCGAAGTCGCTACCAGTATTCTCTTTACATTGCACGTATCTGGTTTGGACGCGACCGGGGTAATCGGACTGGACGCGGCGGAGTTCGGGAGGGCTATGGAACGCTAGGTATGTGTTCGATGGCCACCAAACGCGCGGTGAATTCCTAACATTCGTTGTGATCCGATGACACATACGCGCCGCGCCATTAAAACGCTTAGACGACACGTCGTCGTCGGTAGAATTTTATTCGTCGAAATCGAGCCCGAGGAGTAACGAAAACGAATTTTCGACCGTGCGGTAATAATAAATCGACGGGCGAAGAAAAAAACGGATGTGTCGGATACGAAGTGTTTCGTCGACGGAACAACACGCCTTGTATACAGACTTGTAACGAAACGCGGACTCGGCGAAAAAAACTATATTTCCATATACGGCGGACTACGATGTTATTATTATTATACGGTATTACGGGCGTGTAGGTACTTTTATTCATTACCTGTTCACTCCCTCCCCTCCATTCCGGCACGTCCCACGATAATCGCGGAATAAACATTTTTATCCAAACAAGGTGTTGATCGAATGTTTGCGGGGAAAATTGTATATTTTCATTCGATTTTGTCGACGGAACGTTTCATCATTGTACATATATATATGTGTGTATGTGTGTTCAGTGGCGTACTTAGACCAGAATTTCGGAGGGGGAGTTAATTTTTAAATAAATAAATCGGACGACCCTAACGAAACAAGACACATTTTAAACGTTAATAGATTATTCATTTTTAACGAACACGTTATATTATAACGTGTATTGAAGTTTAATAATATTTTAGTTTTTCGTTATGACTGACTAAAAATATACGTCTCGTAAGAAATTAATTTTTCCTAAAAATTTTCGAAGGGAGGTTTCATCCCGTTAGTACACCGCTGTGTGTGTGTGGACGTTTATATAAATATATACATTTTGTTTTCAATAGGAAGTCTTTCCCGTCGAAGTTTACGTTTGTTATGGTACCGGCGGATAATAATTACGCCCGTCTGATTCGCGCGTTATCAAATAAATTCGATATTATTTGAATACGCCGAAATCGATACGGAAAGCCAAATACATCGCGTCCGAAAAACCGTTGTAAACGAATAAAATTCCGCGTTAAATCGTACGTTTATGTCGGCTGTTTGGCGATGACGGCTCGTCGACCTCGAGCGTATACGGAGGAGCGATTGTTAACACTTTTGGCGAATACGACCGTTTCCAATTCGACGAGACCTTAAATAGTAACGTTTGAATGTTACAAAAATCGTCGTCCGTACGATACTATCTAATTACCGTACGTTTCACGAACGACTTGATTATTATAGTATATATGCTATATATATATGGATAATTCTAAACGTCGCGACGGTAAACGAAGAGGAACAAAACTAGGTCGCGCGACTCATCTCGTACACGATTTAGATATAATGTTTTCTGGGAACAACGTCATCGAGAATACCGGCCGACGAAATGAAAAACCCGGTGACGAAGTTGTTTTTAAACAAACGGAAATAATCGCTTACCTTAAATATATATCTGTACAAATACGCCGCGTTCCGCCGAACGAAAAATGTATTGAAGAGAAATCGTGTACGCCTATAAGCGAACGGCGCTAAATGCGACGCGGAAAAGTTCGGAAACAGTGAATAACGCGGAGAGTGTATAGGTTGAACGAACAATACGTATGCGGCGCGTCGGCTAGTCGTTTTCGTTTCGTTTATCGAAAAATATCGCCGTATGAACTGTTTTATTGTAACCTACGTAAATGACTCGTATAAATACGATATATTTATGTACGGAAAAGAACTCGTACAATCGGTAAATCTAAATGGAAATCGACCGCGAGATAACGGCGGCGACGCAGAAATATTATTCGCCCGACGATGGAACTGTTGACGGACGGTTGTCGTACGGAACGCCGATGTGTCGATAATTGTCGGTGATACAACGAAATGTCGACGTTCGTACGAAACGAACGTACACGTAATAAATGTTGTTCGTCTACGAAACGCGCGTTGACGGGTCCCGGAAATGTATAACCGAATGAACGCGTTCCCTGTCCACTGGTGTTCGTTAAACATGAACAATTCCTATCGATCAACGTGCAAAAACGAAAAACGAGATTTTCGCGCGCGCAATTTCCAACACTCCGGTTTGACCGAAAGGCGCCATCGTTCATCCGTCGTCGTCGTCGTCGTCGTCAATCGATTCGGCGGGAACGTCGCGTGGACTATTTTTCGTTTCGCCATGTCGTCGTCGACTACTGACGCAGGCTAAGAATAGCGGTTTCGCCGTTACGTACGCGCGCGCCGGCGTATCAATCGAGACGACCAATCGTAGAGGAAAAGATTTTCGGAAATAAACGAAATCTTTTCGCCAAATCGTTCGTAATATTCGTCGTCGTAAATCGGCCGCGGAGTTTATTCGTACGTTATGTCGACCATTATTTTCGAACGTCGGGGGAGGGGGGGACGTACGAGTAAACAAAACCCCTCCCCCATACGCTAAGGCGGATTACGTGCACACAAAACCCAAAACGGTCGTAACGCAACGCGTGTATAAGAAAGCGGACGACGACGATCTAATAAACCTGAGAATCGAACGATATTGTTGATAGATAATTATAAACGTCGTACGACGTGAAAGTCGATGTATATATATATATATATATATATATTACGAGAGACGAAAGTTGAATGGAGACGATATATGGCCGACGAGGAATACCGCGAGCGAGTCTACGTTACGATATATGTTACACGTTCTAATAAAATATGCGCGCGACGGAGGACGCGATATATTGCTATATACGTGTACGGTTGTGTGCCGAAGAGAAAGTGTCAAACACGTACGTCCGGTGAACGGCTCGTGTAGTAAAAACTGTTCGTATACAGGTACTATACGGAGTGTTATTAAATATTAATATTTCTCCCGCTCGTGTTATACACTTTTTTTTCTTCTTTTTGTGGCTGACGCGTCGCGTAGGTACACAGTTTTTCGTAGAGTAAAAAAACTGTGCGACGGAAAACGGCGGAAACGCTCGTGCAGTAAAAGTCGCGTACACATTTCGTCGGTCGTCCGCCGCCACTCCCATTTTGTACACGCGCTACTGCTCGCATCGAAAAACGTTCGCTGTCGCGCGGTCTACGTAGTTCGTTCGTCTATTTGAACCATCGTACATCGTCATTCCGTCGAACAAACGTCGCTATAGTTTCGTCCCGACATTACGAAAGAAATTGAAAATAAAACGGCCACGCTAATGGATCTACTCGCGTCTATCCCCGATCGGAATACGGGGAATAGTACCAGCGGTACTTTTACGGGCTCGAAATTAATTTAAACGTAACGCTTTCGCGTTTTGTTTTCTCGTACACAATTTCGACGCCGAAAACGGAACAGAAATGCGTAAAACGCTACGTAAAATCGATTTCGACGAGTTTACGTAAACAAATGGAAATTCGTACATACTTTGAGCAGTCGCGGAAAACCTATTACGTCATAGTTTAGGTTTTTTCGACATTTTTCCCATTTGACGAAGAATATCGCTGATCAACGAACGTCGATTTTTACGGGGTTTTTTTTTTGTTGCTGCGGTCCAGTATTTTTTTTTATACGATTTATTAAACCGGCAACGGGTCCGAAGAATTCTTAGGATAAAAACCTACAATAATTAGTGGCGCGTATAGAATGATACCATTATATAACGCCCAGACGCCTATTATAATCCAAGTATAACGAAGTGATTATCAGAGAAAACGAGAATTATAATATATAAATACGCCGGTAGACGCTTACATTAAAAAATTGAAGGTAAATTAAGTCTGGAATTATTCATATACAGAGTAATAATGGTCTTTGAACACTAAAAAATAATACGATTTCCCAACGCAATTAGTTCTGTGAGAAAAAACACTACTACGATATGAATTATTATACTATCATCGTTATTCATGCATCATTCATGTAAGTAGTAATTACCACTGAAGTACTAAAGTTATTATTACAGTTTATCGTTCATTTAATGGGCGTATATATATATATAGATTTTAAAATAAATAATAAAATATACGCATTTTTCGCCAATTATATATGTTAGTATTATATGTATTCGAAAGAATTTGAACGTCATATTTATGATCGAATACAATTTTAAAATTTAATACTTGAAGCCGAAAAATAGAATGTTTTAAACGTTTCAAAATTCGTTAGTTACAATTTTGTTTTGTTATTTTATGGTCAAATTATGAGTAAAATGGAAAATTCCAAAATTTTATAACGATTATTTTTTTGTATTTGTTAAAATGTACGAAATATCTCGTTTTTATATTTAAAGCCCGAAATTGAAGAAAACTAGATTTTACTTCAATTTAGAAACCACCAAAATCGCCAAATTAGAAAATACTAAATATATACACTGTCACGTACATCATACAACAGTTGTTGACTTAAACATTATATCACAAGTTACGAGGAAAAATGCATAGGACACCAATTCTGCAAATGACACCCTTACTTTGCAGTATTCTTCAATTGAATCTTTTAAACTTAAACAGGTTAGATTATCAATTTGTAGGTACTAAGTTTACTGGAAAGAATATAGATTTTAAGAGTATTCTTAGGTGTAATCAAGATATAACAATTTCATTATGTTATAGTTTTGATTGCAGGTTCCTTAAGACATTTATCCCACATAAATGTTGTGTACTGTATCATGTACTGAGTAAATGCTACAATAGTTTATCATAAACGGATTAAGATTTAAAAAAAAACTATGAAAACTATACGTTAATTGTTCACATTTACGATATTCCTTTATTTCGCATACAAAAATAGCGTCGTAAGAATGTAATATATAATAAATATATAATTATATTTGATTTGGTCATTATATTATTTACTAATTCCTAATCGATCAAATTATAGTTTATTTCGACGTTAAGCTAATCAACTTAATGCTAAGATAATTAACCCAAGTCCTTGTTTTATAGTTTTCATAAATTTATCAATATTTATTTTTCATTTCGATTGTATCATATATGTCAGTTCTTCTTTGATTTTCAGTGGGTATTTGTTGTCTCATATTTTCCCGAACGCTTAAGTCTATAAACATTAAACAACATGTTTAACAGGTCTGAATTTAAATGAAAATAACAATAAATTGTATTTACCTAGATCTACATATAAATCCATATCATCTTCATTAGCTTCACTTAAAATTTTACCCCATGGGTCGACGACCATTGAATGACCCCACGCTACGTAATTGGAATTAGTAACCCTGGCTGGTGACGCAACAACTATAAACGATTGATTGTCTACGGCTCGACATCTGGCTAACAAACTCCAATGCAAAGGTCCGGTGGTCATATTAAAGGCGCTAGGGTATATTAGCATATCGCATCCTAGAGAACAAAAATTGTTTGTGTAACGATAATTATTTATAATTAAGTATCGAACTATTCATTTAGACATCGACAAACCTTGTTTTCGGTATAATGCCGCCATTTCTGAAAATCGTATATCGTAACAAATACCTAGACCAATTTTAAATTTGTTCAATTGAAACGTGTTAAGTGTATTGCCTCCAGCCAAGGCGTCAGATTCTTTGAAGCAAATACCGCCAGGAATATTTATATCAAATAAATGCATCTACATATATATACACGAAAATTTTTTTTAAAATATATAATTTCAACACTTGTGTGATAAACAATAACGCATATATGTATGTGATATGAATACCGTGACATTGTGACGATTATAAATTGTAATTATTTCATATTGATTCAATTAAGTACATTTGATATTCACAAATAAACATTTCTATGTATGTGAATGCAATTATGAAAATTAAAACTTTAATTCACCACGACTGAACTATATTTATACTTTTAGTCATGATTCTTTCAAATATCAATAGTACGCACTTTTCTATGTTTGGCTATCATGTTTCCACTAGGATCCCAAACTGTACACGTGTTATACACTTTGTCGTCGCATATCTCTGGGATCGAACCACCCACAATGTACATATTATTTGATTTGGCAGCTTCGGACAAAGCCTTACACGTTTCACCACTTGGAATGACTTCGGAGTATTGTTTGAATTGGGCTGGAATAATTGATAAAGGATATTCAAGTTCGAACATTTAGTTGCTCGATAAAAGCGGTCAAATTATTTGTAGGAATTATGTTTACATTGTTCCACGAAAGGTTTTCGAACGTAATTTTTTTTTGATAAATACAATAAAATAATTACACGCTACGCGGTATTACGAAAATAATTTTTTAATATTATTATTGTTTAATGCGTAATTATCGGTACCGGTATTGTACGGCGAATTGAAACATTCTGGTAATATGGCTAACGTGCAACCTTTCAATTTTGCTCGCTGTATACGTTTTACTGCATTGGCTATGTTTGATGATTTATCAGCAGTGACTGTCAATTGTAGGACCGCCGTTCGTAAACCTAATGAAAGTATTACGTTATACAAGGACCAAAAGTGTTTTTTTATAAGTTACCTGACGGACTCGAAGACGCCATTCTCGATTTAGTGACGGCTGAATTAATATTTCCGATCGATCGTTTTAACGTTTTGGCCACGCCAAACATTACAAGACGTCGTAGCCATTCACAAATCACCTACCATGGTTATTTCGTCACGGAATACAGATAACTCTTTTCGACGTATGCGGACTATAATTCTAAAACAATTAACGCCCTTGCGTTTTCGAATCGTCACGCACGCGACCTGCGCGTGGAAGGCGGACTGATAAGCGATTTAATCAAATACCTCGACCACCGCTCATTGATATCAATGATACGCTTGCCGCCGAAACGTATAAACGAATGACGCACAGCAAAACATGGGCAGAATTCGGGTAACATTTTTGGGTAATTCTTGCGCGAACAGAACAAGTTCACCGAGTACGTGATATTTATTTCCAATTTTTTAATGGCGTCGATATTTATTTTTACCTACACGTAATAAAACCCTAACCTATGGCCTATAAAATTTTTTGGTATTACGTAAATTGTGTTGAAAAAGAATTACTCGGTACCATTACCATTCTAAATATATTTATTACATCACCGAATAAAAAAAATGATAGGAAATTATTAAGTTTTAACTTCTAATCAACAACTATTATCATATTGTCTCAATAAACATGTTAATACCTATTTTTCGATGTCATTTGGTGAATGAAATATGTTTTTAGAGCTGTTAACTGGAATTATAGAAAAAGATTAATTTTACTACCTTCCTTCAAAAAAAGTTAATCAAATTGTATCTTAATTAATAAGTATTAACATACATAAATGAGAAATATTTTTCATACTAATGGAGTATATTTTTGTTTTAGAATGTCGTACTTTACAGTCTTAGATGAATTTTGTGCCGTAATACTTCAATAACCTTGACTACCACCACTCAACTTACAATAATAAAAATATAACATTGCTCGAAATAAAAAAAGTACAAACAATATATACTTGAAACTACTATATTGCATAGTAACATAAAACAATAACTTATATCTTAATAATAGCTTTCTTTACTAAAAATAATAATTACTGTACTATAACTTAGCTGTATATTGGACATAATTTACTAAAGATAGTTCGATAACATTCGTGATTGCATCCATCAATTTTAATTTATCAACATTTCTTTAAAACTAAACCAGAGAATAAACAAATACTTTAAAAATTGTTTATATATTATTACTATATTAGAATAAAATTAATGAACTTTTCACTAAAATAACGCAAAACTATTATACTCTTTGGATTGTTAAAAAAAATTGTAAAATAATTTTAGATTAAGTAGACAATAAAATAAAGTGGTAATATTAAATATGACTAGGTTAAGTATGAAAAATACTTTATAGGTTTATTAATATACATAGACTATGTAATTTCAAATACAGTTTAGAAAAATGAAAAATATGACTAACAAATTACACGTATGCACAGCCATTAAAAATAAATGTCTATATACGTTTATAGAACATAAAATATATTATAAAACCAATATGAGTAGATTAAAAAAATGTCATTACAAAATAATAAAAATTGTCAATGCATAAATAGCGTAAATAAACCTTGAATAACACGAAAAAAGCCCAAGGACATTTCTTTGTAATTAGTAATTACAACTTGCTTGTCCTTGGAAAATTGTGCATGGAAGAGAAATAAATATCATAACCTTATGAACTGTATAGACTACAGACGTGGAGTCTGATAATCACTCAGTTCAATTATTTTGCTAATATTGTCATATTCTGTATGTATTTTCTTAGAAATTTCATCACTGAATGTAGCTATATCATTCGTCAATAAACCATCAGTTTCTATGATTGGCATTACAGATATAATAATACGACCTATAAAAAAGATTGAAGAATGCGTTACGATTAAATATAAAAAAAAAGAAACTTACTAATAATATAATATCATATATACACACCTGGCTCAAATAAATGTTTCGTTTTGTTTATGAAGTAACATTCAGAAAATACAATTGGTTGAACTGGTAGTTTTTTTTTAAGAGCCATTTTAATAGTTTCTTTAGTTGTCATTGTCGTCGATACCAATATAACTGTAGGCTAATTAACATTGTTAATAATAAAGGATTATTGCATATATGTATAACATATATAATATGTAGTCAGCAAATAGTAAAAAAACGAAGTAATATTACAAATATTCTATTTACCTAAAGGCATTTAACTAACTAAATATCCATTAATGAGTTGGATCAATAATATCAAAAAATATGTATTACGATAGTGGAAAACGTTAAAATTACAAGATTTAAAATGATAATTATATTATTTTTAAAATTTAGGCACTTAAGGACATTACATCCAAATTTATGGTTTAGGTCTATGTACTGGACAACATAGTAAAATCTACGCTAAATGTTATGATAAATAATTTAATTTATTTATGCATTTTGCACAAAATGAAAGAAACATCTTATATTCATTTTTCATTTAAAATTTGATAAGCGATATAAAATAAAAATTATATGATTAACAAATATTGTGGGTTGAACTTAAATATAACTTCAAAAAGTTTAATTAAATTCTTGAGTAGTAAATTTGTATTAAAACTTAAATTTTTGACTAATTAAAAGAAGCCTCATTTAACTGCCTATTACACAACAACACACACACATACACGTTATAATTAAATTTAATATAATCGTCAATATTTACCTCTGAAACAGTAATAGTCGGAGAAAAATATAATAGTCCTAAACTGGCATTGAAAAATTGAATGGGACATAGGGCCAATGATAGTAGCCATGGAAAAAATGAAAATGGCCATAAGTTGACATAATTAATTTCTGAGATAATATTAAGTTCCTTTTCATGACAATATATCAAATGCAAGAGCCCTAAAAAAATAAAATATATATTATTGTAGAGAACCTAATACCTATTTATTACAATAAATATAATAATTTTTAACAGTTTAATATTAACTAACTTTATAATTGAATACATTTTTAAATTTTGAAGAAAAAGAACAATGCATTGGTTTCAGGTATATATTTACATGTTTACAGACACATTTTTAAGCAATAAAAGTTACAGATTTTTAAATCATAATGAAAATTAAATATGAATGGTATATTAGAAGACTTACATTTTTCTCAGTATTTTTAAAATGAGTAAGAGGAAATTGCCAAACTGTTATCAGTGGACAAATTATTATTTTTATTATTGTTTTTAAATTAAAAATTATATTATAAAATTAAAATATTAAAATACGCAAATCGAGACAATTTAACCAATTAAATAATTTGATGTTAAACACACCAAAATTATTGCATGGTATCAACAAAAAATTGAGTTTAATTAGAATAATGTAACATAAATAAATAAAATTGATTGTTTATATTATGTGAACAATTTAAGGTTAAAAATATTGTTCGTTATGTTTATTATAGAAGAAATAGTAAAATTAGTAAATTAATGACAATACATACCCAAGGTATCAAGGTTAGTTTGATAATTCACAATAGCTACTCTTGTACGTTTTGACGATAAGTTTTGTTTTCCTTGTAAATGCCATTCAAGAGATAGTAGATCTGAGATTTGTTGACCAAAATATGCGATTAACCTGTAAAAATATCATATAATTAAAACGTGTTAGATTTTGAATAATTCTTCATCAATAGTTATTAAGTTTTCTATATTTTTAAGAAAATTATTGGAAGATTTATAAATTTTGTACAATGTAGCTATTTAATATTTTGTTACGATCAGTTATCGCTGTAAGAATATGTTGAAGATGGTTTAGGACAAATATTTGTAAATAAAAGAAATGTAAGACAAAATAATAATAATTTCAAATTTGACAAGTCTTTAAAAAATTTGGGTTTAATTATTAATGGCCATGATAAAAAAAAAATTTTAAAATCAGTAACTATTATGGACTTCACAATTAAATCTATAGAAACGATTTATCCATTATTTACTTACAAGAGTGGAAAATATATATATAGATCTGTTTGTTAACAAATATGCTCGGGTGATGAAGGACAAGGTATAAATGTAAAGGACAATTTATTATTATGTACGGTTGATTTTTGAGCAAATGATGGTTAATTATCACCGAGGTTATAACATTAGAATACCTACGCTACATAACAATGTGATAAAAACATAAACTAGGGAAAAGCGAGGACATAGTTGTGTATATACATATACATATATGATGGGGAATTGTACTACCTACAACGACGGGAGAAAAAAATTCTAATAATTCGCGTTAGGAATAGTAAACGCTCAATGGAGCGCATCGAAGAATGTGTGAATAAATTCGTCGATACGACGAAACGATAACGCGAAATAATTGGCCAACACTTTCGATGTTTCAAAGTCGTCGACAAGTCTATAGTCAGTCTCGGAAACGGTCCGCGGTCGTTATTTGAGTTATCCGGAGGCCGTTAAAACACACACACACGTGGTTAGAAGGTGGTGCGAACGTATCGGATCCGGTGGTGGACACAAGACGTACCTGGCTCGCTGTTTGAACTGGAAAACTGCCAGCAGGGACGTCAGGGCGGCCAGCACGGAGAACGTAGCGAGACGGAAGTGGTAGCGAAACGTCCGGCACGAGTCGTAGAAAAACGGCAACGAGACGAAAAACGCGACCAACAACGTTTCCAGCCAGATGGACATGGCGGCGGCGACTCGTTCGTTACGTCCGTCGGTTTGGCTGTTGGACGGACGGTGGCCGGCTGGCTGGCTGGCTGTGTGTGCGGCGAGGAGCGTTGGCGCGATTACATTTTACGAACGGCGGTCGGGCAACGGCTGCCAGGGCCAAATTACCGTTGTGACGACGTTCGCGTTACGCAATGAGCGTCCGTCCGTCGGTCGGTGTATGAAGAAAATCGCGCGCATCTACACGCGCCGTCGCATCGATTTACTCGACGCATACGTGCGAGGGAGCGCGCGCGCGCGCGTGTTTGTTAACCGTCGACGATCGCGCCGCGACCTCTTATCTGTTATCTACCTCCGGTGGCGCGCGTATCGTTATGTCATGGTGGGAGAATATAACCGC
>JAIPRN010002075.1:0-13928 GCA_025469175.1 Geopemphigus sp. TES_GeoC_2020 | reverse complement strand
ACCAACAACGTTTCCAGCCAGATGGACATGGCGGCGGCGACTCGTTCGTTACGTCCGTCGGTTTGGCTGTTGGACGGACGGTGGCCGGCTGGCTGGCTGTGTGTGCGGCGAGGAGCGTTGGCGCGATTACATTTTACGAACAGCGGTCGGGCAACGGCTGCCAGGGCCAAATTACCGTTGTGACGACGTTCGCGTTACGCAATGAGCGTCCGTCCGTCGGTCGGTGTACGAAGAAAATCGCGCGCATCAACACGCGCCGTCGCATCGATTTACTCGACGCATACGTGCGAGGGAGCGCGCGCGCGTGTTCGTTAACCGTCGACGATCGCGCCGCGACCTCTTATCTGTTATCTACCTCCGGTGGCGCGCGTATCGTTATGTCATGGTGGGAGAATATAACCGCCGCGTTTCCGCACGGAAAACTGCCGGTTGTAAACAACAATGCGACATTCGTGCGGGCGGGAAGGCCGTTTTTTCGAAAATGGATACCCGAGTAGTGCGCGCGGCCAATAATAATTTCCGACGTTTGCGCCGTTGACTTCGTAAATTAACGACCCGCGTGATGTGACGACCGTCTTATTCCACAGTTTTTCGGAAACCCTCCAAATTCGCCGTCTTTTAATCCCTTCGAACGTAACGACGCCTTTATCGTAATCGAATACGTCGTGGTTTCATTCGACGCTACTTATTTACGTCGGTAATGGGGCCCGATTTATTTATTTGTACACAGCTACCACGGTCCGATCGACGGTTCGATCTTTTCCACCAAAATTACTCGGATCAACGCGAGTGGTTTGTTTGCGCACTTTACTTCGCCGACAGCGTTTCATTAACAAAAACGAGAAACTGGTACGAACAAATTACAGAAATATTCGATTTCGATTTTCCGACAGATTTGTTGTTTGTATTTATTACTCGGCCGATTTATTTGTTTAAGCGACTGAGGAACGAATTTTATTTCGGTACGTAACGTTTGTTCGACGCCTGGTCCGTAAACGCGACTGCGTACACGAAACGAATAATATAATGTATATATTTAGCGCGACCGTACATCGAGAACGGGATTACAATTCCGAAATAGCCTACATGTCCCGGCTAGGCTTTCAGCGACAGCGGTGCGATAATGCGTTCTAAAACGAGACGACGAACTCTATGAGCTTTCTACCGAATCTATCACGGCGGAAGTCCGACGGTCGTGCGCCACAGATGGCGGCGTATAAACCAGTATTTTCGTTTTTTCGAAAAACGTATGGGCTTTCTGTTCCTAAATACTTACGGTAAAAGCGCAACGACGTTTGGGATTTTCGATTTTTTTTCGTTCGCGACGCTATTTTTTGTAGAAATAGGCACGAACGGAATATTGGAGAAACGCGCGAACGTGATGAAACATCCTAAGCTGGATATACGAACAATTTTGTCGTTATCGATTCGTCGAAAACAATTTATCAAACCGCGTAAAAACAAAAATTTCGTATCGTTTCGTCGTTTGTAATCGTCGACTTGAACGCCTACAGTTTCTGATATGTATAACGTCGCCATAACGTTTGTCGTTTATTTTTCAAAACGATTATCGTCATTAATATACATTGAAATGTTCGGTTTTTCATACAGCACGCGGCTACACGTTTGACCATTCCGTCATGTTTCGAAATAACGCGGCGTTGAAAATATTCGTTTCCTTTTTGTTTATATACGAGTAGATAAAAAAACGGAAATCAACGAATTCGGATAATATAAACGTCGCGCTATTTTATTCCAAAAATCGGTTTTTTTTTTTTGATCTAGATATTGTTTAGAAACGGTCGACGACCAGAAATTGGAAATAATTAAACTTAATAATAGACGTTCGAATGGTACGTCTTAGTCTTTGTACCCTATTAAATACCCGTAATTTCGAAGTTTCGATAGGAAATCCGACGGCGAACTTATTTTGGTGGTAGGGACTTAGTTTCAAAGTTAGGACAATTTAAAATTGTCATTTTTATAGCGTTGTCTTAGACGTACTGTGGCATAAATAATTGCCTACGACTAATTACGAGGTATATCGACGAATATTTTAGTAATTTAAAAAAAATTATCCGGACGATTTTTTTTTCATTTAAAAAAATTTATTTACCGCGGTTTCTTTACACTATTTATTGTATACGAATTTATTATTGTTCTGGAAGATGCGTGACTATTGTACATACACCCGGATTTCGTAAGTGGGTCCCCAGCTACGTTAATTGTAATATAATTATTTGCTTCGTTTTAAAAATCGTATTTCGAGTACAATTATCTGGAACCGACAAGTACACACTATCGTTGAGTTTTTCGTTTATTTCCACGGCGGAGTCCAAGTACGAATCGTGTAACGCGCCCCAATATTATTTGTCGCGATTAACCAAATAGAGCGTTTCAAATGTAATCGCTCGCGTTATTCCGGGAGGTTTAACTAAAAGTTCCATACAAAGTGTGTTTGGTTTCGATGCGGGCGGCGTATGGCGGGCACTTTATTTGTACACCGTGTCTGCTGTGCGTCACTTGTCATCGACAGTTTTTCGAACGACGGTATCGGTAAACAATTAAGTATTTGTTTACTCGAATTCGAGCGCGTATCGCGGGTAAATAATGTGTTTTCAAATCCGGAGTTATTCGAGAAAAATTTCGTTTCCGTGCGTGCACAATAAAAAAAAATACTACCCAATGTACGTTCTAGTACTATAGTCAAAACGTCAGGTATTATTATTTGAACAACATTAAACATATAGTATTACGTATAATATATTAGTATATATTATACTAAAGTATAATGTACACGTTAATCAATACCTATTATACTTAAAGTCGAAAGCGTCGTATCGCTCTTTTCATATATATATATATATTAATACGTCGAATTTGACGAAAAAAATATTCTATTTATGAAAATGTCGACGAAATATTAACGTATTTGAAACGAAAACGTGTACATAAATGGAACGGGGACGTACTTTTAATTAAATCGGCGGGTAACGTTTACAGTTTCAAAAGAAATTTGAACCGTAAGTAGGTATTCGATACTAGGTCGCTATTTAAATTAATAATAAACGTCGGAGTTTAGGTAAATGTTCTGTGCTCGCTGAAAGTTTCCGACGGATTTCAAAGACATTTTATTCATTTTATTTTACAATGACCTTTTTGAAATAAGAGCGCCGTAAATCTCCCCCGGTAACGTTGTCGAATCGGTAAATGATAAATTATTACAGAGCGACAATATCGCCGTTCTATTAATTACTCGAAATTAAAAAAAACCTTCGAATTTAAAACACGCTATTTCGTATTTACCGCGCCATATCTAAGTAGATTGGAATCGTGATTTTTACGAAAATGTTTTACGTTCGAACGAATTATTCGTGTCTAATCTCTACACGGTTGGTAACGCGAATCAGGCTTGCATCGTACGCGCTTACCGTTCAGATCGTCTCGTAAAATCGATGCGAGTGGCGAGTAATTGGCATTTATTCCGTTTTGTTTTCGAAATTTTGTCTCGGTCCGTGACGAACGACGGCGTAAAAAAACCGAACTATTTGGTTCGTACGGTTTAAAATGTGGGAGGATATTAAGCGCGCTCTCGGTGTTTCAATGAGAACGAGGGCGTTACGAGGCCCGTCTGTGCTTTTCCCGGCGACTTTTTGAACAATTTTGTATTCTTACCGCGCCACTAGTTAATTAAATTAAGCGGAATCCTCGCTAAATAAATTGTCGCGAGCGCGCGCTTCACTCCCAACCCTCCATTCACTCGTTAAAGATCATATAAATTCGACAAATACAAGTACCGTACGTAATGAGCCGTATTTCGAGTACGTAATTTGTTTACGAAAGTGAACAGGTTTATGTAGGTGTACACACACACACATACACATTTACACACGCACAAACATACACGCACAAACATACACGCATACACAGGCACCTCGTCATTAATCGCGACGAACATTTCTCTCGTACTGTTGTTGTTGGGCCATTTTCGAGTTTGATAAACTAACTTAATACGGACCACTCGCGCTTAAAACGACGAAATAACGTTCATCGTTCGGTATATACAACAGGCGCGTGTACCCAAACGAATTGTCTAGCGGTGGTAGCTCTTTCGCGTCTCGGTTTTGTGGAACGATAAAATTTCGCCACGACTCATAACCCTTCACCATCCACCCACACGCACACACACCCGGGATCGTCGGTTGTACGACGGTCTTCATCTCGTGGAACGTTTTCGTTCCGGAATAATCGCGTTATTTCCGCGTAGATATTTTCGTCGAGGCGCGTAGCGAATGTTTACCACCAGTTCGTAAATTAACGCGAACGTCGCTCCACTCGTTTTAACGATATTATGGCGCCCGAGCGCGATCATAATTTTAACGGGCAGTTTTCATTTTCGTTCCGAACGTTCGGCAATGTCGGGCACGGAGAGTGTTCGTGAAAATGTTTCGGTTGCGTACCCGACGACGGAACGACGGAATCGTCGGAATTACGGCGAACAATGAAGTAGTTGCGATTATCGCCGGATTCTCCGCCGAACGAAATGCGATTAGCGTTTGCCGCCGATTGGTTACTTTTACGAAATAAATCCGTTTGTTTGTCCGTTTTACGTTTCCTGCGTAATTGAATTCGGCGATCGTTATCTTTTCGATTCACAAATCGTCCAAGCGCGTCGATATTGAAACGTTCCTGGAACGCGTAATATTAATCGAATCGAACATAGTTATTAGGTAACGATCTCGTTCGCGGCTTGTAGTACTCGTTTGTGTGTAGCGCTTTTTTTTTTTAATATAATTTTTCTAATATCCTGGTAAGTTTAGACGTATCCCAATCCGTATTTTGCATTTTTGTGGTAAGTTTTTCGAGTTAACGTCCGAAAGTCGACCGCGATTAATAAATAATATATCCCCCTGGTAAATTTCAGCGAAAGATTTTAATTAATAAAAATGATAGTAAACGTTTCGGTACGATTAGTATAACTAACGTTATTTGTTTTTTGTGATAATAATGATAAGAAGAAAACGGTTTATAGATAGGCGCAAAATTAGATTAAGAGGGGATCGAAAACGCGCTTTTTCTAAGGAGTATTGGATTCTCGGAATGCACATGTACACGTTTTGAGTTGTTGTGTGAGAAGTAAATAATGATTTGTGCGAGTGTATCGTGAATTTATCCGAACGCACCCGTGCGCAACACATGTCAATAATTCGAAAGAGTTTAATAATTTTAGGCGCATAACACAACGACTTAGACGTAAAAGTTAGACAAAAATTAAGCCATTTAGAACGAATAAAATAAAATTCTAAAAAAAGAGTTTTACTTTTTAAATCTTTCCCCCAGGTTGTTGCGGGAGTAGATTTTTAATTAAAAGTTTAATTTTTTGTTTCGGTATACTAGAAGGAACGTTGAGAAATGTAAAAATTACCATAGTTTTAATTAAAATATCGGAAAATCTATTACGACAATATTAGAGAAAGGAGGCTAATGAGTTCTGGAATCTTTTTCTTAGAAACGAATAATTCGTTTCGCTTTAATTGGTCGAATTATTGTCTAGCTATACAGTTTTCGATTCCCGTAGCGTAAGTATTCGTATTTCGACGACGCTGACGATTATATTGTGGTTACTTCGTAAGAGTTAAAATATTTAAAACGTTTTATTTGAACGAAACGGCGAAACAGCATAATGCGTTTTTTTCCTAATGACAGCAGCGGTAGTCCGCCGGATATTTTCTCACGTTGTTGTTATAACACACTCTAACGATTTTAAGGTAATTGGTTTTGACATTTTAAAAAAGAAAATAAGTCTTCAAAGGGATATTTGCATTTAAATAATTTATACACTTTTATCGACTGTTTCTCGGTATTTATTTTCACTTTAAGTTCTTTGAAACGGTTCATTTTACGCGAGTCTTAAGCACCGCCAACTGGAAAAAATCTTTATTGCACTCTGTTTTATTGCTCAGTTTAGCATTTCAAAGATGCAAGGTGTACTTTACAGCGGATAACTTTTTTTTAAATTTCGTAATTAAAAACTGTTTGGCGTACTTCAGCGTGTATACAATAAGAATCGAAAATATTCTCGTACGCGAGACTCGGCGGTTGTCTTTGTGTCAAAGGTTATCGCCTTTAACGCCACGTTAAAAATACGACGAATTAACAACTTTATAATATGACGTATAGCCTGTTCATGAAACGTGGACATTTTTTTTATAATCGTTAATTCCGAATATTTCTCTTGTTCTTATCGCGAATAATTTCATTTACGCGATTCAAACTACATAAGCGCGCAATTTTTCACCCTCGCCATATTTATTATTTTAGAATTTATAACGTTTTGTGCTCAATCGCTTTTACTAATATATTAAATTATAGCGTTATTTGTCCTTTTTTCTCGAAACGTGCATCGTCTAACATTTACTGTAACGACTAAACAAAAACGGTTTTCCTTTTTAATTTTCGTCACGAGCTATTAAGTCTAATGACGTGAATCTCTGTCCAAATTTGAAGCGGATTCCGCTACAGTAGTTAACTATGTAAACACACACACACACACACACACACACACACACACGCTCAAACGCGCCCACATTTATACGCACTTATCGTTACCATGTAATATAATATGTGTGTGTGTGTGTGTGTGTGTGTGTGTATATATATTTATACCAACGTCGGTCTTTAATCTTCGTTTGAGTCTTGAGATATTCCAAAATCACTGGTTTAAACTTAGATTAGGCGCCCAACCGTCATTGAAATAATATCCCTTAATGAGCTATAATATGGTAATATGATACAGCCACAATTGAGTAGCGGTTCTGCAAACTTACGAGGATTTGTACGAACGAACGCTATTATACGTATATATATATATATATATATCGGCCTCGGTGAAATTATACGACGCACACGAGGGGTCGGCCGTCTTGCGATTTCGTTCACGATTTTTTTTTGGCCACGCGTTTATTGGGCGTATTGTACGCGAAGTACCGTATAATATTTTACACGCGTTTACTCGAGCGTCTTGCGCTTATTACACCGTGATAATGTAATATCGCGCGCGCGCGTGTAATAAATGCTTGAAATTTCCTTCAATTAGTAACCGACGGTTCAATCGCTATATATTACACGAATTCCCGCTTACACGAAAATCATCGTCTTCCGCTAATGTTATTGTATATTAAAAACAACGCCGCCGTCGTTCTAATTAATATTATCCATTACGTTCAACACACACACACACACACACACACACACACACACACACACACACACACACACACACACACACACACACACACACACACACACACACACACACACACCGCCGAATGGTCTGCAGGTACCCGAGCGTAAATTGTCTGGCGTACCTACACACAATATATCATATGTACTTACGATTAATAATATTACAACGTCGGGTGTCATTATTACAATAATTTACTGTATGTAATAATAATAACGATGATAAAAAATGTATAACGTGGTAAAATAATCGTTTTAATTCCGAGTCGTTTACTGTATACGATCGATATTTTATCGTTTTATGGATTTTACCGTTGCGCAATATACCGTTGTCGCATGTCGCGTTTGGGAAAATTTGCGCGTTACATCGTCACAATAATTTGACTGTTCGGGGATAATTTCTCATAACGTATAGCGTTACGTGTCTTTTTATGGACTGTACTTCTACTCCACTTAAGTCAGAATACAGAGGACGGGTTGCGACCGACGATCGATTAATAAATGGACGGCGGGTGCGTGATTGATGATGAACCGTACGATTCGTGTTCTCGTATGTGCTCAAAACAATGTTTCGACGAAATACATAATTACGGTGTACAAACGGCGGCCGCAATAAGACATATAACGTTGTTTGTTCGACTATTGTTTTTTTTTCGTAAAAACGTTTTCGAGGAATTTAGATTGACATTCTTTTGAACGTACTCAAACGATTATTGCCTGTATATACGACAAAACTACGGGTTTTGTTCTACACAATTATAAAAATGTACTCGGATTTTGGTTTCTCGTCCAATGTTGGTTATAGACGATCGATGATCGCCATTAAATGACGGCAAGTATATAGTACGCGTGTGAACGTACGTCGCGTTTTCTAAAACGGTTTCTGTAGTTGAGGACTTAGTACGAGCACTGACTCAAAAGAGAGAAAAATAATTAGAAAACCCGCGGAAAATTACGAAAAAATATTGAAGAAAAGAGTCGAGTACAAAAATCGAGACGACGAACGCTTTTTAGATTACAAGGGTCGTCGGATGTCGTTACGTTATCCTAATCAGTTGAAGAGCGGTTGATCGGTCGTTTTCACCGCTATATTTATCGGTCATTGTGTCATTGTTACGGCGTTGTAAAGCACGGAATAGTCGACGATTGGTATTCTGTTTCGAAATTACAGGGGCGAATAACCGGCGGTAATAGTCGCGTAATATTTTGGTTTCGACGAGCGCTAAGTGATGATGCGACGGAATTGAACGACGGCAAACCGGGCAAATGACTACCGAACGGTATCCGTTTACGAAATAAATGGGGTGCAATTTGAAAAACGTTTGATTTTGCATTCAACGTTAACGTAAAATCGCCCTGTTTTGAGGAACACCATACGCGTATCGCGACATTTCCATTTGTACGACGATTACCTTGAATTCGAAATAACGTTTGAGATTTTTTCGAATATTTCGTCTGGTCGTTATTATTATTATAATTATTATTATTGTAAACTAAAACAAACGTCGCAATTTTGAAAATATTTAATACGACGGCGAATTATTAAACGCTATTCCGCCGACTGCTGTATCTGGGCACGGACAAAAGAGGGCATTTTCCTCGGTCGCTTCGTGCGTGTCGTGTAAATATTCGCGTACGGCCCGTCGGGCAATCGTTGGCTCGTGGAAAATTGGTGGAGACGACGTGCAGTGCGTCCGACTTAAACGAAAAATGTTACGAGATTTTAGACGCGGAGCTTTCCGTACTCGACAACACCCGTGAGCGAACAACGCTACGACTAGCAGACCTGAACGCGGAACAATAACAACATTGTTAGTGGTGACAGGGGACGTGTTGAAGAATTTAGGAAAACTCGATGAAACGCAAATATATCGTAAAAACGTTAAGATAAGACGTAGATAAATATAAGAAAAAATTATCGTTCGATTTCGTTTTAATTTTTAAAAATAATTATATTATAGACGAGTTCGTTTTCGTTATTTCACGTAACTAAATGTACATTATATTACTGTTTTATTGATTAGGTTTCAACTTAAATTCGAAATACGGTTGTACCGAATACGATATTGTATTGGATGTAGTCGAAATCGATAAAAAAACTAACGCGCGTGTGTTTTTCACGTGTGACCGAGCGACGTTTTATATTAGTTCACCAGCGTCAACGCAAAGTAGACGCGTTTTATTTTCAAATTCGCGCTATATAAATAGCCCAATAAAATCTAGCAAATTCTTAGTAAATTTCTAGTTTGAAAAATTCTAGACAATGTACCGGTGCTAATTTGATGTTCATGGTAAAGTCACTTTTCGCGTTGTTCAGTGGAAACGATAATACCCGTGTCCTTGTTACGATAATTGGTAGCGGTTACAACTGCGTTGATTAGAAGGAACGTTTAACTGCCGGTCTCCAACATTTCTGATAGTGTTTCCAAGAGGATAAATTCTGAATGTATTCTACAGTACCCCCCATCGTCCACGTTATCGAGTCTAAAACGTGAACGCTCGTTACTCGGGTAATATTTATCGGATATTAATAATCAAAGTACGCGAATTTCCGTAAGAATATACCGCTCGAGAGATAACGATCGACTATCATAGGCCGCAGTCGTTTGTAAAATCGAAAGTCGAGGTTAGGTACGAAAAACCTACGGAACGGAACGGACGAAGAAAACTGTCCCGAAATGGAAAAACGCGCGACAATGGCTGGCGATTGAAAATCCTAAATCACGCCGTACGCGAAAATATGGTGATACGCGTTTTTCGTTTACGCGAAGATAGCTCGGAATCGTTGACGGAACTCTTGGCATTTTACTGCGCAGAACGTCGTGGACAGCACGTGCGAATCTCGAAGGTCGTTCAAATCATTATATACATATGTGCGTGTGTGTGTGTATCGTTATTCGCTACCAAAAGTGGCGTATTTATGAGGGAAGGGTGTTAGGGGATTCCCCCCCAAAAAATGTTTGAAGATTTCAAATTTTAAACGTGTTAATAATGTAATCGTAGGTAGTCGGTTTATTTTGTAAATCACAACGAAGAAAACAATATATTTTAACGTTTAACGGAAGTATTTTTTCGATTTCGTTAATTAATTTTTGTATATAACTGTTCATAATAAAACTAACGTACGATAATATTGACGTTTCAAAAATCATTTAATTATTTCGACACCTTTCCCTTCCCCGAAAAAAAAATTTGTAAATACGTCCCACTGGCAACGAACGTAATAATAATGTAAAGTACACACGCGCGCAAAACGACAATTTCATATATTTGTCGAATATATTTGGGATTATACGAATTTGGTTTTCGGGCCATCGCGGCGTGTACCCCTTTCACGTAAATTTGTAGTTTCCGGTGAATACTCGTTCCGATTAAACGCGTCGAAATTACGACCGCGGTTAGGTTACGTTTTTCGAACGGGTATATTATTTTACCGTCGTAAATACAATACATTATCGCGCGACAGACGGCGGTGACCGTAAGGCCGCGGGTGTAGGCGCGGAACAAATTATTACACACGTCCCAGCGGTCTTTTATTTTCCGTTTCCGCGGTCGGCCCTAATATATTACGCGGCCGAATCGACGTCGGCTGTTTGTTTCGTACTGTTCGTGACTATAATTATTGTACACGATAATATTGTAGTATAATACGAACGCGTGACTGTACGCCGCGGACCACTGATAAATGTCGGAAGTTCCGGGGCGAAAAGTTTCGAAACGCTCCCGAGTTCGACGACGCGAAATCAATTTTGCCCGCGTGTATTCGGATTTATTTACGCAGTACGCGCGGTATATGCCCGAGGTGTAGGGTACGTGTAAAGAAAACGACAACCGACCAGTATTGCTCGGCCGTGTTTCTCTCGTGTCCGTATACGATTAGGAATTGTTCCGATGTGATGGTTGTGCGGCGAAATATCGCCGGGCTAAATAATAATAGTAACAACGACGACGAAAAATTCAAAATCCATTTCGCGTCGGAGTTGAGTAATTAACGCGCGAAATTTAATTTCGGGCACCGACACGTTTTTCGTTTTATGAACGATTCGCGTTCTGTGGGCGTGGTCCGTTTTAAGCAAGTTTTGCTCCGGGATGTGCCCGAATTTGACCTTTGAATCGTGCTGAAAGTGCGCCGAGTATAGTATTTGACTAACTGATTGACGCGAATTGTACTCGGAACACGAATTTGGTACGAGACGCGTGCAAGTGCTTTTGAACAAAGTCGCCTGGGGTGCCTTAGCTTTTCGTAAGCATACGAATAATTGTTTTGGAGCACAAAGAATAATTTTTCGTACGAATTGTTTATTATACAATACACAAGTCTTTACAAAAGCGACGATTATTCGAATATCGAAACAACTTAAAAACATTTTTGAAATCGTCATAATAAAACGCGTCTTACCCGTCCCGGCAAATGTACGAGTTTTATTTGGTTGAATGATCCTATGTGTTGTTAACGGCTGAAACGTCTAACACGGCGGTATTAATATGGTTGATTCCCCGGATCCGAAGGGACGACGAAATATTACTTCGATTAAGCGCGAAAATCGAAAAATTAAATTTTTACGCGTGCGTTACGCACGCGTTTATTTTTTATACGAATTTTCGAAATTATTTCGGTAATAAATTTAACGCGCTCGTTATTAAAACAATCATTCCCTACATCGTCGAACGTGTAATCCGAGCGCATATCGAGTAATTAAAATATTGTCGAATACGTTTAAAAATTATGGAACGTGGTTGAATGGAGTATTGTTTTAGTACACGTTATATTAAGCGCTTACCGACAAAAATGTTCAAAAACCAAATAAATTGGCGTACGACGAACACATGGAGATGATATTCGTAGAAACATACATTTCCGTATTATTTTCGGTCGATCCATAATATAAACGCGACGAATTAATTGTTGTCGAACGAAATCACTACGATTTCAAATTATTCGCGGGTCACGGTATTGTTATTGGCTATTCGAGGAAATGAAAAAAATAACGAAATTTGTTCGTTGAACCAAACGATTTTTTTAATCGTAACCGAGAGGCATACATGAGCTAGAATTACTTAAAACATCGCGTACGTAATACAACTCGTTTGCTGCTCGTACCGGCGAATAAAAGTAAGAGTACCATTCAGAAGCCTCGGGGTTAGAAATATCGGAATTTCGAGTACTGTGAGTGTACGAAATTTCATCCTTGTATGGAAACACTGTACGAGTACTTTGTACTTTGGAAATATGAGAAATCGCGAAAGCGAAATATAGTATTCGTAGTCTGCAAGTAAGAGCGAAAAGCAAAAAAAAAAAAATGTAAAATAAAATGTTCGCGTACGTATGATATTACAACGATGTGTATAATAAAAGAATCGGGCGCGATCGAAACGGATATTTTATCAGTGTATCGTAATTGTTTTACGTTTATGCGCTCGTCATTACGACACTATTTGATTACGAAGTGAAACGGTAGTTTGATTTAAAGATATTTACGGTTTAAGTTAAATACGTAGATATCGTGTGTGTATATTGTATTGTATTTTTAAAAGTATGGATTCGAAACGTATTAGATTTAATCTAAAACGCGACAAACACAAAGTGGGCGTATTTTTGAAAAATAATAACGTTATTTGTGTATCGGATCACGCAGAATTGTTGAGAATACTTAAAATGTATATATGTACACGCGCGTTTAAGTATTTAATTGGATATTAAATACGGCGGGATCGAGCGAAGTGTAAAGTGAGGAAATGGGGTGGCCAACCAAATATTTATGGCCGGGTGAGAAGGCGAAAGGGAGAAGAATCGAATATTTTGTCGCGAAAGCGCGCGACATTTTGCCTACAGTCGGGATGGTCGAATATTCTAACGACGGTATAACGCTGTAATAACTCAAAAAACAAGAAAATTAAAAAAAAATATAAAAATAAAATAAAAAATATGGAATAATAAGGATATAAGGGATAATATGGTAATTGGTGTGTGGATATGTGGGAAAGGGGAAAGTTTTACTGAGTTATTACAGTTATTTGTCTCGAGGTCGTGAGTACGAGAAATATTTGGGAACGCGATTGAGAAGTATCGTACAGGCGAATATTATCAAAATATTCGAACGCAATTCAATAGTACAAGTTGAACAGAATGGTGTTCTTACCCAGCTGATCGTGTTCGACTTCGAGAGATCGCGTAGAAATATGAGTAAAGGGTTGGGTCGGTGCCTTCGTTCCCCGAATCCACCAACAAATAAAAACGCAAGTATTTTGACAAAGAAGAACAGACGTCGTCCTCCGGAATACCGACTCGTTGAAGGAAGTTGAATAAGCTTGGTGCTCGTGGCTGCCGTGATGCCGTGAACTTGCGTCGACGATAACCTCCTCTACCCTACTTGACGAGAGACTCCTCCACCAGGAGACTCCTCTCTAACGCACGAGTAGACGAGAGACTCGTCACTGCCCGTTGCTTGGCCGGCAGTCCGTGCCGAGCCTCGTCCTGGCCGGACCCGACTGCTGGGCCCTGCTAGACTGCCCTGACTTGACTGCCTGCCTTGACTTGACTGCGTCCCTGAGAGGCGTAATGACCGGGTTATATAAGCTTCGAGGGGTCACGTCTTCATAGAAATCGGCACATCTGGTGTTGTTGATTGTAGTGGTTGTGTCCTTGAGTTTCTTTATTTAGTTGATTTTGGATATACTTTTTAATA
>JAIPRN010002074.1:0-35080 GCA_025469175.1 Geopemphigus sp. TES_GeoC_2020 | reverse complement strand
ATATATAATAAAATATATATATATATACGATGTATGTTCGTAGATTATCGTTAAAAAGAAAAGGAAACGTCTACGTTAAATTTGAGCATTCTATTTCGATATTCCGGTCGTTTTGGAGGTTTGGCTAACGAAAACTCGACTCTAACTCGATCGATTTTCGTTCAATTCGAATATATTTAAGTTTTCGATTCGAGAGCGACGATACGGTTAGGGAAATGTTTGTACATACCGTCTCGGATTAGAATTCGTTATTATAATAAACAATCGTGACCGGAATACTCTTCGTTTTGAAAATATTCGTTAGCTACGGGTCGATAAACTAAACGTAGAACCTGATATGTGACTCCGTCGTGGGACGTTTATTCGCGTATATATTATCTCGAGTAAAAAAAAAATTCCAACGACGTACGAATGGTACACAGATATGAACTGTTATAATTACCGTCCAATTATATATTGTGTACCATTATTCGTAATTCGACCGTAATTCCTTTCGATGACGTACGTAAAAATAATATTCAATTTAAAAGTCGCGAAAAATTTGACACCCTGGAACACGATAGTTTTACGTCCCCATGTGTATACCATTTATAACGTTGTACGAGTACCGTTGCATTCGTTCGCTTTCTTCTAAAACCAGCACTTACGTCGTAATTAATTGATCCAAACGAATCACGCGCACGCACGCATACGTATATATGTTTTGTCAACTGCTGGAAAGCTCCATTCGCTTAAACCAACGGACCCAATTGTCCTTTAATCGCCGATCGCGGTATAGGTACATGGTTCGACGAAAAAATCCATCCGCGGCGACTTGAATTGGTACACCGACGAAACTTTCGACTCGCCTATTCCGGCGTACATAACGTATTATAACCTTAAGGCTACCTGGCCGACTTCGGACGTAAATATAACGTTCGTAGGTTTCGTCAGGTTTCTGTCAATCGATTCGCCCGTTTCGATTGTACATAATTTCCCGTGCGTTTGACACGTACGAAAACGTTTTTTGACTACGGTAATTTGTGTTTTTATTTCGATATCGGCGCAATATAATAAGGCGCGTTTAATTAATTCCCACGTCCTCTATTTACATATACGTACGCACGTATATTATATACACGTAATTGTTTAATCGGTTCATCTTCGTCCGTTTTTTTTAATCGAATTAAAACGGTTGTTATGGCGAGAACGATTACAGCAATCGAGGGCGCATCGTACGTATATGTCATCGGCATTCGGTTGTTTTCATAGTAATTTGATCGCGTAATGAAATGAAAATCTACTTCTACATATCGGGAAATAAAATAAATATTTCGATAAAAGGAACAACGCGAGTTTCTTTCGCGGGGTTTCGCGCGAACCATAACAAAGTTATTCGTCGATTTTCGACGATTGTCGTGGTTCTTTTTTTCGAATACACGTATAGTTTACGTTTGACGAGTGTTTTTGGCAAAATCCTTGATTATATTCGTATGTATTACGGCATAGTACCAAGCCAATAACCTTGACATTCTTTTTGGCCCCTTGTCGGCCGTGAATCATCCCGCGCCGGTGCATATTGAGAAAAAAAGAATAATGTAAGAAGAGGGAGAAAGATTCTGCAATCGTATATATACATATATTATTTACCTGTTTAGGATCGGAGACTGTATAACGTTATGACGACGGGTTTAACGATCTCTTCGGTTGGCAACAAAAGGTCCGAAAAAAATTGTATAAACGTATAAATGAATCTTCGCGCGCACCTTAATACCCATTTAGCATCCGAAACTCTCTACGCCCCCACGGACGATTATTATTCAACGAAGGTTTTATTACAAACGCGTGTATAATATATACGAATAGGCGCATAAAGGTGTGTGAGACGTCAGTATAAAAAAATTACGTACATTTGTGTCGCAGGCGAAATCGTCATTTCCGTGAAATGAAAATCGCCCGTATTCGCCCTTCGATACAAATATTTTATTTAAAAACGAAACTCTTTAACGTTATTAGATGGACAGCTTTAACGAAATTTCAAGTCTCATTATTAACAACACGTTGAGTGTTATGTAAATGAAAAAAATTAACGCGGTAAACACAGTCGAAATTATTAATGAAATATACCAACTACGTAGGTAAGTTTAAAATGAAAAACAATATCGATAGTTTAAGTTTTAACCCTTATTCTTTAGATTCCGAGTGAAGCGAATAATGTGTATTGACATTATGGCGCTTTTTTTCATTTTGATTTTGTCCGCCAACATTTTCTCGCGCAGAAAAAGCGCTCTGATAATTACCCCATTCGTTATTCGCTAATAGCAAATTGAAATTACGGTTGGTGTTTGACTCGTTTTTCGATTTTCCAGTAGTTCTTTTAAGAAAAAAGCCATCGAAAAAAAAAATGAAAATCCGTGTATTATTGTTGACATATTTGTTTCGAACATTGGACGCTTTCGTGATAAAAGTTCAAAATGAGCTTACTACGTTTAATATGCGAACGTTGTTCGCTATTCGCTATTTGAAATAACCAAGGGCCGCTTAGTTTTCGAACGCGTCGGCGTATTATTTGTTTCAAATTAAAAATCGTAGTATTTCGCCGAAACCTTTATCCAAACACGAACCGAAATTCGCCACGTCCGCGGCTTCCCGTCGTTTTCGAAATTCTGTTATCCCGCCACAAATTAGGATTAGTTTTCGAACGAAAAGCTACGACGAATTTACACCGTTCTTTGTGTTCCGCAAAAGCGTAACGACAAAGGCGATTTCCTTACTCGCGAAGCGGATAACTCGTATTAATTTCTATCGAATTTTCACGAAAAGAACGATCGTGTCGTACTACTTACATATATATATATATATATATTACGTTATAGTAACGCGATCGCGCGTGTATATATACCTGTTTATATGTAAATATGCGGTAATTATACGGGCATATAGTAATTATTTTCGGTAAATCGACTAAATTGTTTTCGTGTTTATTTTTCTAAACGTGCATATGTGTCAGCGAGAAAGGCCAAAATTATTAAAACGAAAGGAAAATTCACGCGCAACGTATATCTGTGTATTATATAAGTATTGTATGCAGATGTTTTAAATACTACATTTTGTTGAACGTTATAGTATGATAAATACATAGTATTTACGCAAGTTCGTTTAAAAAGTTACGAAAATAACAAAAAACGCGAAACAAAAAAAAACCGAAATTACAAAACAGAGGAATAAGTGTAACAATATATAATTATTACCGAGTATTCTTTTGCGTACTCGAATGTATTACGTCGATATTATTATATTGACTACGCTAATATGTTATACATATAAAATTACGAACGTTGTTCACGTCGGAATAATTTACGCGTTTATTACAACGATTTGAATTATGTTACGTATATACGTTATACGCTCTAAGTTCGGCGTTTTTAAGTACTAAACGTCACGGTCGTTTTATATCATATAATCGTTCCGAAATAATTATTTAATAAATTTTTAGTGCGCGAACTTGCGCACTCGACGCGCATCGTACGGTGTAATATTTGAATAAGAAAACTTCGGACGGTGACCACAACAATTGGACAGGATCGAATTCGTGTTCTACTTTTCCTGCCCATCTAGCTAACAAATAGTTGACGTACGTTAGGTACAATTATCCGTTTCGTTCAATTTTATCAGCCAATGTTTTTTAGGTTCAATTTTTATCCGTATTCGCCGTTTCGAGCGTTATTTACACCAATAATCCGACGTTTGTCGACTATTTTCGACGACCCGTGATCGTTTTACAGGACTGTGAAACCACGTTCAGAATTTTCTCTTTCGTTTTCGGTTATTCCAGGCCTGTACCGAAACTACGCCTCTTTCTGGAAAAAAATAAATTAATAAGCCGAACCCTCTGTTTGCTTACAAGTGAATAGTTGGACGAAACGAACGTTTCTTCGTTTTTCATTAGTTTTCGGTTAGTCCAACTTAAATCGTACGCGACGTGACGCGAAAAGTACTTAAAATAACGGCGCGTGTCCCAGTTAAGTATATAACGTACACGTTTATTTATATACGAAAATAGTGAACACGCGTTGCACGATTACTATGTCGCGATTCAACGGACATTACAGTTACACGTACATTGTGACGGGTCGTCGCGTCGTTCAAGTCGGAATATATATATATTTACGCTTGTACATACGTGTCTTGTTATGTTGATCCGTCCGTTATCGCGATTCGCACACGTGCGTGATAAGCGTCAGTCGACGGCGGGATGAAATGCGAACGGTCGGTGAACATTAATCGAACCGCAGAGAAAAATCGTCGTCGCGTTTAATTGGCGTAATTGTACGGGCGCGTAATTACGCCGGTTTTTCATCCCGATTTTAATACGAGCCTGGCGAGGAAAAACTCCGTAACTCGACGCCGCTATACGTAAATATATATATAACCACTAACGTGTGTGTGTGTGTGTGTGTGTAGGTTAGTTAATACGACGAACACGATTAAGAACAGTTAAAAAGAAGACGGATAACGACACGATAACATTTCGAAAACTCAACTACGTCGAATTTAAAAGGTCGTCGTGATTGCGTGTTTTATAATTTAAAATTAATTAAATTCCTAAGCAAATCATACACTGTTATCAGCCGTTTGGCGTTTGACGTCTATTTAATTTCGCTAGTTTTTGTTATTATTTTCGTTTCCACGCGCGTGGAAATATAATCGATTACGTACGACGTATTCAATACACTATGATTCGCATGAGTCAAGTCGGACGGCTACGTAGACAATGCCACGTTTTATTGTAAAAGCTCGATCACCGGTCGTACTTAAACTTTACTTCGCCAAATTACGGAATTTAAAACCCAGGGCGAGAGTGTCCCAAATGACACTCTTATAACGATCCGCGATTCTCGAGTACGACCTGTACAAAAAAATTAACGTGTCTCTCTCCCTCTCCCTCCCCTCGATCAACAAATTATTATTTCGTTTAATTGTTGATTCGTTTCATATTATCCCAAGGCGTACCACTGAGAGACGGTAAAACGCGTCGCGTTCGAAATTCTTTTTCGAATTTCTTGATTTTTTAACGAAAGAGTCTACATTTTGGAAACGGCCGTCCGTAATTACGGCTATAAGCAACTCCGATTTACGATTAGAAAAATTAATTACGTTTTTACAATAACGTGCTAACTAATCACAAAATACGTTTCGTATAAGTACGCGTATTGTGAGTGTAAATGTGCATTTAGTATGCTTCGTAGTTTTTTCCGATATATATCCACGTAATCCACGACAAAACGTTTTACATATATTTAGCATATAAAAATGCGCCCGTGTTTGTATGTATATACTTTTCAAATTAGAAAAAAATTCTAAAGTAAATATTGCGAAATTGCGTATATTATTGTTTGTACGTATAAAAGTCCGACCACCCCGAAACATAAATAATTATATAACAAGTACGTAATTTCGTTGAGAAAACAAATAGAAAACCCAAAATTAAAAATCGCCCGTCGATTGCGTAGGGTGTAAAATCAATAAGTTGTTCGAATAATATTGATAAATAATAATATAATAAATCAATAAATAGTTTCGATTCGTTTTCGAAAATATGTACGTAAATACTATTATAAATAGCTCGTATACATAAAACGCGCGCACGTTATATATATTTTAAATTAGGAAAAAATCTAACGTAAATATCAAAGTATTCATATGATGTAAAATTGTACATACCATTGTTTATACAAAAGTCGTAGCGTATTTTTTCGACGCTCGAATATTTAAATAGTTACGTAACGTGTACGCGAATCTATTGAACAAATAGATAAAAGACTCGAAAATTATAAAAAAAAACGCACGTCAATCGCGTACGTAAAAAATCGACGAATTCCCGTTTCCGTCGGGTCCTATGACGAAATATACACACGCTGCGGTTTCGATTTGTTTTCGAATACAACTCGCGTATTTTCGGCGGAATAGTTTCATTGAATTGTTCAATATCAATGCCGTTCACACAATCACGATTATTTACAAAAAAAAAAAAATGAAAACTATTTACGCGCTATTAAAAACAGAACTCGCGAAACTATGAGCGAGATGTAAATTAAAAGGAAACCGTTTAACTATTCGTGACAAGTTTGTTTTCATTTCGCGCGAATATTTTTTTAAACGAGATATCGTGGAGTAAATACGTATTATACGATTGACAAACGCCTCGACGTCGGTTCCCCGTCGGTGACGATAATTTTGATTTCGATACGTTTCTGTCGTTCCGTTTTATGGTTCGGGTGCCCAAAACGAGGATTTTTAATATTTTTACGCGCGATTTTTTTGAACGGCTGTTTCTTTAAATCGAAAACGGGCGAACGAGACTTTGACCGCAGCGTAAACTTTTATAACCGATCGGCGTTAGCGCGTCGATTATTCTCTACGATTTTTCGAACATTACGAATTAATAATAAGCAATAATACGTGCATTCTAGTACACTATACACCGAGATCTTTAAATCTAAAAGATCAATGACCCGTTATGAGTAGGCTTCGTTTCAATGAAGTTCAAGAGAAAAGTTTACTATCGAAAGTCTTCCAAAATTTCAAAGGACTACTCCGGAATTGCGAAAATTATTATTATTTTTTTATTTATTGAAACTTTGTTATACAATTAGTCTTGACAATTATGCGAGGTCTACAAAAAACAAAGAAAAATAGAAATAGAAAAACCTTCAAATTAAAATCACTAAAATAAATCACGTACCCACATTTTTAAATTTTTAAATAAGAAACCCGGAATTATGGAAAAATGATAAAGTGGCTGGGATGACTATACGTGATTGAGACGAAAACATATGACGAGTATTAAATAGAATTTTGAGAAAATTATTTTAAAAACGTATTTTCGTTGTTGAACTTCTCAATTACGTACGTTTATAATACCCTAACAACTGTAAAAGGAACAAACGTGTTGGAAACGACGAAAAACGAAACATTTATAAAATCCTATACGCCATACTCCATAAACGGCCGACACGACGATATTTCGGACGTTACGCGTTATTTATAATTTTACGTCAATTTGTTTCTGTTAATTGTCGTCCGACTATAGTCGAGAACTTTTCGTAGCCTAATAATATTAATAATAATAATAATAATAATATTATTATAACGTCGCCGCCGTAACGTCTTCGGTCTCGAATATCGAAATTGTTGGTGCGTATCGTTGTTTTTTTTACGAATCTTTTTCGAAAGCATTTTGTCGTGTAACCTATTTAGGGCGAAAATTATTCGTTGTAGACCAATATGTTTAGGTTCCTTTGATTCCTTTATATTTACGTCGTTTTCTATAAAACTAGCTCAGTTAAACGACGTATACGTCACAATTAACCACACGCTCGTAAATATACGTACGTACACGTTGGAAATCGTCGTTAAATTTTTCCACGTCGATAGCCCGAAAACGGTAATATTTAAATCCCGGACTTTCAAACGGTCTTACGGTAATTTTCGATTTCGGCACCCACAAAGCGTGTCGTCATAGCGCGCATAGTTGAGGCTCTTTTAAACGTCCATTTTTACATACGAATATTATTTTCATTACACTATATAAACGCTATAACAACGCTATAATAAAACTACTTTTTTGCGAAGCTATTTTAAAGTCGTCGTTTATTAGCCAAACACACGTAGTCACGATATACTTACATAAGAAATAATTCCGATTCTATTATATCTTAGCGTACGTATCAAATACGTAACTAATTACACGACCTGGCCCGAGTATAGCGTAATAATTACAGTCGTCCGTTGGAATAACAACGACGGAAAACCGAAACTCTTTCACACCGTTCGAGAATCGATTAGCGCTTATTTGCGAAAACGACGGGCCACCGGGCGGCGACGTATTATTTGATTTTCGTACGCGCGTCGTGCGACGCGAAATTAAACGCCGCCGCGAGAGAGTCGCGACATTTCGACCCGCCCGAAATTTAACCGCCGTCCAACAACAGCAACACCGCGTTAGAAACTATAATAAATTACGTAACCAACGCGCGCGAGCGTTCGACCGTCGACGACTTAATACGAACTTATTAACCGGAACGGTTAATTTACCGTACTTTCGACTTGTTCAAATTACGTAGTCGAAATATTCGCCGACGAGCGATATTATTATCTGGTAAGTTTGTTCGAGTACGATGTTTTCTAGTACGTCGACCCCATTGGCCGGCCGACGTTAACGGAAAAACGGAAGACATTTAATACACCGTAATATTCGGGTACACGACGATTGTCGTCTAAACAGCGGTTACGCTATTCTTTCGGAATTTCGAACAAAAAACCGAAAGACGGTATCAAACCAAAATTTGATTCCGATTACGGTCGTCGAATCGTCACGCTTTATTCCCGAACGTTGGCCTCGGTTCAAGGCCGCCGCGGTGTAATAAGCGGAATTCGAACGTTCGCGGGCCCGCTAGTGTTTTCGAAAAATCGACGCTCCCTCCCCCACCCCTTTCAGGGGACCGGTGAAAAAAACCGACGCGACCACGACCGCGGTTCCCGGCGCACGCGTATATATAAGTAATAACGACGAACGTCCGTACCCCGGTAATGGTGTAGCTCCGTCCGTCTCGGTCACTGGTGAACGCGTGTGAGGCCGCCGCAGCCACCGCCGCTGCCGCAGACTGTGTACGGTGCGCACACGACCGCCCGCCCTCGTTCGACCGTTCGGCGCGCGCACACACGCACTGGTTGCCATCGACCCATACCCGAGTTCGCCACATCTCGGTTACCGGAGACGGTTATCGAGTTCCGTTGCGCGAGCACGTCGTCGTCAGCGCGTTACCGTCACCGCCGCCGCCGCCACCTCCGTAGAGCGTCGTCGACGACGGGCCAGTGCACGTATAGTAGTCGTATACCGCGGTACGCGTTCCGTCGTCGCGCTCTATTCTCTCGCAGCACAATCACGCGACCGCCAGTGTGCCGCGTCCGTATTCCACCGTCGACTTCTTCCCGTTCTCGTCGTTCCTGTGCGCTCCGACCGGTGTCGTCGTCGGCAAAACAACCGCGCGACAAACGGACCGCGTCGTCCCGTCGATTTCCGACACCGATTTCTTGGATCCCCGTCACCCGCTCGCGTTCGAGAACCGTCCACGTCGTCGATGTGCGCGCGTTTTCCCCGCCGTTCGTGACTTCCGCCGAAACGCGCCATCCGTCCTCGTCGTTGCCCCCCACACACACACACACACACACACACACACCAGCGTGCGTGCCGTATTCGTAATCGCCAACCACCGTCGACACGCCCGGACCGAACCAAGATCTGACAACTTCACAGGTAAAAAATATTTAACAATCGTATATGGTGCGAGTAAAACGACACTCGGTACCACCGTCGTTTGTGTGTCGGTTATCGTGCATGAACAACGGGCCGTCGTCGTTAATCCACCCCACCTGTTCGCCTCGATCTGTCCGCGGGGGTGTTTATAATAGTACTACGTTGGTTCGCCGTCCCGATCAACCCGCGCGCAGTCAACGCTTAGGGTGGTCGTTGAACATGTATACCCGTACAACCCGTCGTCCCTGCTTCACATCGTGGACGCGTTTTATAGGCTCCATTCTATTCCGCGCGTGCGTGCGTGTAGAGAGGTTTCTTCCATTATTTTCTCTACCTTCTCGATAACCTTTTCGTGTGTCCGTTCCGTTCGGCGGGATTCTCGAATTTCGAAACGATAGACGCGCGCGCACGCATCCCTAGGGTCATTAGTGTACAAACACTCCCGACGTTCTAGCAATATATTCTTACGTTACGCGCGTAAATGCCGAAAATTCGATGTAGACACTTTCGAATGGCGTATGACGTCGAAATTCGTTCGGTCGTTTTTACACGCGCCTTGTTTTATGTGTTTGTGTGGGGGAGGGAATGGGTAGGCGAGTGAATAAAGGGTTTCTTTGTCACGGGATTCGGGAAATTTTTTTTCCCCTAAACGTGTCCAGCAATCTATTACGTGTGCCGAACGATTCACGGTTGACCACGTTTACCTTGTTCGCCATGAGTACTACCCGATGATAATTTTCTTCACCATTGGTGGGTACCGTCGAAACGGACGAACGTTCGACGACCGAAAACGCCACTAGTCAAAATCGGTATCGTATTCGTACGTTACATAGCGTTTCGATATCGTGATTGTAACGTATTTAAATTGTTTTTTTACGGCGCGTCAATATTCCGTATACGCGTATTCCAGCGCCGTTGGTACGAAACAAGCGAAAAATACGATTTACCCTTTACGGTACATACGATATACATACGTTTTTAAGATAGTTCGATCACGTAGTACGCGATATCTATATTAATTATAATAATTGTAGAATCGCTACGGAGTCGCCGATTTGTTAGTCGAATGGACTGTTCGTAATAACATAAACACATCTGTGGACCGTATTTTATATTTAACGAATATACTATAAGACAACAAATAAATGTTGTAGGCTCGGTCGTCGCGGAGTAAAAAAATTACGACGAGCAAACGACTAGTGTGTACTGAATCGGCCGTACTCATTATTATCGTGGTCAGGTTGCAGCCTCGTGTTATCGTCAAATTCACAGATACAGCGACGACCGTACAATAATTGTAACGTTTTGTATCTCTGTAGGGATCCCATCTTACTTGTTTAACGAATCACCGCGCTTGGATGTATATATATATAATATACGCGATTCTGTACTCGTAACGTGTCGACTTTCGAAATTCGATGTTAGACCAGTTGGATACGTTGTATGGCACGCGTGTAACGACGGTGATATATCGGTGAAAAAGTACACGGTGTACGGGATAAGCAACGCGAACGTACAAGAACCGCAAACACGCGGCAGGCATCGCCTCCGCGGGACCACAATATTTTCGGTAACAAAAGGACCGTATAAACAAATATCGTTTTCGCGCGCGCTCGTAGGTAATCTGGGTTAAGACTCGGCGGTTCTGCGGGCTCCGCGTAGTTATTAATAACGTAATAATATGTCGGGTGTATTTTTTTTTGTCTTTTTTACCTATTGTAATAATAATATATTATTATTATTATTATTGCTCGGTTCGACTTTGACACGATACGCTTTCACTGCCATCGTTTTTTGATGTTCATTAAAAACGCTGAATGCTCATAACATATTATAGCACGTAGAATACGATTACTCGGTGTACGCGTGCGCGTGATAGTACCCCGGGCCTCTGCTAATATGCACGTCATTAGTTTATTGATTTCGCCAAAATCCGAAACGATTAGTGGCAGTGGCGACGGCCCAAACGTCGTTCCACTTCAATGTCTACAATTAACTGTCACCGTACACATTCTCGCCTGCATACACACATACACACACACACACATCACGTGTCGTGAGTACAACATCTATACCGCGAGTATACAAGTATATTTATCTACAGGTACGTTATTTATAACGATATACGGTGGCACGCGGTCACGTTTAATTATTATACTCAGTGTACGTTGCGGAAAAGTTTCGACGACGAAAATAACGAATATATATATATATATATATATATTAAAATATTTGTTGAAGAAATCGATACGTTATTTCGGTTTTAAGTATATATATTTATACGGACGTATTATATTTCTTCATTTTTTACACGGATTGTGATCGGGACAAAAAGGGGATTTCTTTCTACATTTTAATGTTTTCCAGTAGTCTACTCCTTTTTCTTTTACAAACAAACACACACACACACGTATACGTGACCATTTAATAAGTGAACGTGGTAAATTTTCACACGCGTGTTTTTTTCGTCAGACAACTCGAATTGGCCCGATAACGTGCATTCACTGGTCGGGAATAAATCTTAAACCACCGTTTGAAGTGTTAAATGAAATAGCGTTTCGTGTGAATACACTTATTTGGTGGCACCACCAAACGTCTCGTTCGGCGCGGTATCGACATTTCACGTAAATCGCGTTTTCCAGACACGGAAACACGTGAACAAGTTCGCGATCGATTGATTAGATTTTACACAGTCAACCGACGACGACGCTAAATAAATGGATTTCCAAACGAACGAACACCAGAATTATATATTACGAGCGGCGGTACGGTACACGCGCGTTCGTGCCATAAATATTTTACCTAATTATTACGCGCGTAAATGTATAATTTGTGGCAAACTAACAGTTGTATTTAAATTTTAAAAAAACAATATATAGAACCACAATGCAACAAGTACGTTCGGGTTATTTACACCAACCACGCGTCATATTGTCGTTTTATTATTACGATTATTATACTTATTCGTATACGATTGATATATAACCATTCGCGGAAATTACGAACGATACGCATCGTACCTATATTTTAAATACTACGTTCGAAAAATGTCGAAACGCCCGAGCTTTCGCCAAAAAAATAATTATATTTATTTACGTCGAAATATCCGTGCGTATAAATATCTTCGTATATAAATTGTAGACGAAAACGTTCGTGGATTGGATCATAAGAAGAATACGTGGTTACGAGTAATTTCACGTATCGTTCGCGTGTTTTTCGAGTCTAATAAAATTGAAATCGAATTCTTCTTTATTCGATGTAAAAAACGCGAACGTAGCGTAGCATTATAAAAATACTTTTCCTTTTTAACGTTTTAATATATATTTAACGTATGCAGATTAACGTTTTTATAATAATGATTATGTCGCATCAACGGGTGTTGAAATACGCGTATACCATTAGTCTAAACGTATGGTGAAAGAGGTAATTACCAATAATCGTCGGAATAAATAATTGTTCGTTGGTTTTTCTTTATATTATCACGAGGAAAATTTAATTGACACATTTTTATCGCCACTTGTACGCATATTTATATATATATATATTTACGCGTACAATAATTATTGTAATAAGGCGCGAGACATCGACCCGTGTACGCAATTGTCCACGGCCCTAGAACATTATCGTGTACGCTATTTTTTTTTTTTTTGAAACTACGCGATCGCGTCGGATTTTTAGAAATTATACGCTATTCGACGCGACAAACAAAATAATCTCTTTTCGGTGTTTTTCGTATTTTTTTTCGCGACGAATTTTCTATTTTATATTTCGTTCGGTTTCTCTTGCCGTATGAATAATATACCGAACGTCACGTGTTGACGGATTAATAACCGAATCTAAAACGGTTTTCCCCCTTTTTTTTGACCGTGACTTTTCCTTGTGACATATCGTTGACTGGTTAACTGTCGAACGTATTATTCGTAATTATTTTTCACTTTGGCGCAAATATTACGTATTTTATTGGCATTATATCAGCGAATACGCGTAAGTTTTTTGGAAAACGTATTATATTCCAAATATTGTAAGCCATTTTTTTTTCGTGAAACGAAACCGCAATAACGATTCATTTCATTGCTCGTTAACATACGCCGTTTTTAAAAAGCTTTTAAACTACATATAATCGCGAGTATATCGTAAACATCGCGATAATTAACCCGGATAATGCTCGCGCGTGTTTTATGTATATGTATATATATATAAATACTATACAAGTGTGTGAATATATTGTCCTGCTTCTCGGACAATGCGGTTTTTAATAGAATCTTAGAAATAAATGGCCTATTAACGTGTCTAACGTTATGGTTCGTTATTATTATAGTTTTTTCGTTTTTTTATTTTTTTATTCATTATTATTATAAAAATAAATCACTATCAAATATATATATATATGGTAATTAATTCTGTGGTGAGTTGTAGCTTTAATAAATAGTGTGTCTAATACGTCGGACAATATAATTATAATCCGTGTTTGTGCTATATTATAGAGACGTTAAAATAGGTAGGCGTTTTAGACGTGTCGTTGTACGTTAAGTAAACGTAGGGGATATAATATTTACGCTTATATTTCAATCGTTTTTTTAATCGCTTTTTTATATTTGGAATTTATCAAAAATTATACGACGTTCGTCGTCACATTTGGAACCATACTGTTACAAATGTAACAGCGTTGAAACGCGCGTAAAATCGTTGGGTTATCCGATATCATCGTTTAAATGTTGTACAACATATACACATTTTTAGAAACGTAATTAAAAGTATACAAACAAGTCAACAAATAGCGATTTAAAATAATCGAGAGATTAAACCGCCGTATGTGTGTGTGTGTGTGTGTGTGTGTGTGTGTATAGTAAGTATAAATAGCGTCTTCTATGTTGTAAAAAAATTAACGTTTTATCTTAAGTCACTTAAACAAATTGTTTTATTTATTAAATATCAATATCCGCCGCACTATCGACGTGAAGTTGTTATTGAACGCGAGGCCAAGAATGAAAAATATTTCGGAGAGTTTTCGAATTAATTAATTTACTTAATTAAAAATTATCGATAAATTTCATAAATTAATTTATCGCTAAAATGTTGTCGAATTTTGTAGGAATTTCGTCAAAAGTTCGAATCTTTCATCATTCACACATTGAATTGACTGTACCCTTTTTCTCTTCCAAGTGCACAAAATATACGCGTTACGTTAACGTTTCGTTTTTACGGTATGGATAAATTTATCGGTGCTCCTGTACAAATTGTAATATAAATATTATTTTCGGTTTTCGTCCAATGACGTTAAAGTCTTTCATTAATTTTCACTGTATCGCCGTTTTGAAACTGAATTTTGGTTTTATTTTCTCAATGACGTCCCGTGATCGATCGATTATCTGACACGACAACATTATTTATACGTACTATTCGGAAAATTATCAACGAGTTTCATATTGGCTACCGCGTACATGCACGAAACGGTCGCGTTAAGTATTCAAACGCGTACATTATATGGGCCGTCGACGACAAGAATTTGTTACTAACGGATTCAATGATCAAAAAGACCGTATCGTCGTTGTCGTACGTGTACGTTAAACTGATCGTACGTGTCCCAGTGACTGAGCGAATAGGGTCATCGGGTCGTTGTTCGGGGGAGACCCGCTGTTGATGTTTTTTTTCTTTACGTACCGTTTATGGCGTTATCGTTAGATGTTATCAAAAAAAAAACCTATAAATAAACAAAACGGAACAAAATTGGAGCGTGGTAAATCGTTTATGACGTGGTGAATCAAGTATAGGCGAATTACATTTATACGGAAAAAAACCGTTCTACCCGTTTCAAGCTAATAATCGTTAATAATATTTTAAGACGTGACGTCGGGACGTGGTAAATGAACTTGGACGGCTGAACGGGACGCGCGTGTTCTTTCGAGTTTACGGCGAAGGATTTTTTTTAACGTAATTTTTCGCGGTAATCGAAAAACAATTCAGTTCGCTCGTCGACGTTTTTACCGTAGATAATATATACACGATTGTTCGCCATACATGTATAGCCAGACGACCAATTTTTGGTCAAAAAATTATTATTATTTTTCACGGTATTTTATTTTTTGTCGGCCGAGTTCGATGGCCAACGTGTATATACGTATAAATATTTCGCGCTTTGTTTCGACATTTCGTATCGTGAATATTAATTCGAGTGTATTCGTTAACTGTCGTTTGTCTTCTTATAATATATTAGTGATTAAAATTCTTTTTATACGCGATTAATCGGGAATTCAAATTAGTTTTCAACCGTGTAATTGCGTTCGTCCATAATAATAGTTCATCGAATGTATATTGTATCAATTATCGTTATTATTATTATTATTATTATTATATCGAACGAAGGATCGCGCGCTATTCAGCTTATATAATCGGCGTGTAACGCCAAACATAATGCGTTTAATTCGATCCAACTTAGGAAACGTTTTTAAACTTTAACACTCGTCGTTATACATATTTTGTTTCGTATCAGCGCGAACATACGTAAATAACATATTTATCGTATACATCATGTTTAGACACGCGCGTATACGTAAGTACGTAGTATACGCGTAGCTTTAAACGGAAAACGCGTAATAAGCGTTTTGTTCAGTCCATTAGAATACCGTTAACGGCGGTGACCACGTACGTACAATTGGTTATAAATTAAAAAAAAAACGGTCTTAAACTTTCGAAAATGTCTTGCGATTTCCACAAACTATACGGAGTAATATCTCCTCCATCTTTTAATATATTCGAATTTCGGACGAATTGTTATTATCATATTAGCTCGTAGATACAATAGTACGTTTAAACGACCGAAAACGTTTTTAATATTATTATCCGTATACGAATGTAACGACGCGTTGGTCAATTATATAAACTCTATACACACACACGCACACACATATATGTACATATTATTCTGACGGCGATAAAAATATATACCATTATTATTCGAGCGCCGGCGAGCTGGACGGCCCTGACATTAGCCTTTGAGACTGCGTGCCACACGTATTTAACATTGTACCAATCGCAATGTGGTATACACGTTACGCCGAGTAGGGATCGAGAGAGTGACAACACGTATACTTAAACTTACGTCGGTCGGTCACAATTTGTGCCCGAAGCCGCTGTGACTTGTCCTCGATTCGCATATACACACACACACATACGTCTCGTATAGTATTTACCTACGCTGTGTCCCAAACGCCGTTTTCGTATTTAGCCGCCCCTCTTCTCTCTGCTCTACCCTCCCACCATACCGTCAAATCACTCATCACTCTCTCGGCGAAACTTTTCGTCCTTCACGTTTTCAACTCATATCGTGTCGGTCGAATACGCGCGCTATTGTATTGCGTACAGGTATTATAGACCTACCTCTATATAATATCGCCGACATTTCTTCTGCAATATACAGCCTATATATATATATATATTTATGTACGTATAGGTAAACTAAACACGTACACGTTTATTTCGCAAACTAATATAAAATTTATAATATATTACATTTTATTTTTATCAAATGTACACCGACTACTATGACGTATGTCGCGTGCGTTACGTATACTTATTATTTATTTTTATTATCATTTTTGCCTATAATAGTAATAATTATACGAAATCGAAATAACGTTTAAGGTAACAATTTGTGAATGTACTTTTGGCATTGTATATTCACAAATATTACGATTTTATACTCATACTTTACAATTTACTCTGCTGTAATCTTGGACATTCTATATAAAGCCTGAATTTTCTACGTTTGTCGTATCATATTATATAAATAATATATTAAACGTTTTTGTACATTTTTGGAATAATTGTGTTTGATTACATATAATACGATATTTTATGATTAAGTGATTAATGCTTATTTAGTTTATTAATTAGTATAGGTATACGAGTAAAGTCAAATTAAAGTGACTTTTTCGAAAACTCATATTTGTATTGGACCCGAATCATTTTCTAACTTATGGAATCGTACTTATCATAAGTTATCTTAATATTTGATACATCACCTATTTTCTCCAATTCCGCATAACGCTCGATTATTTAATATTTAAAATAAAATAACGTTTTCACAGAAAATTTTGCTAAGTAAATTACTGTATATTGTTAAAACAGAACACGATTAAATCGTAAGCATAGTTGTTTACTTGGCTTTTCATTTGATCGCGCGTATTTTGCCTTTATTTATTTATTTTTTTGATATTGTCGATCCCCCGAACGGTCTGCCAGATTAAAATTCGGCTCGTTTCAATTAGTAATTCTACGATTTTAATAAGTATAATATTACGGAAATAACTTATATATATATATCAAATACCGCAACGATAAATTTCCGACAATTGATTACGAAAAAACAATTTATTGAAAACGCTCTTATACACACTCGCCTCGTATATAGAAAAATAGTACACCGAACGTTACAACAATAATAAACGTTTCGACAAATATATACATGTATTCTGGATAAAAATAATTGTATACATGGTTTGTGTGGTTTTTATCTGTTCGTCAGAGTTAAAGTTTATCTAAACGTTATTACATAACGATTGCATTTCAGTTTAGGTTTATCGTACGGCTCAAAGGGAAAACAATAATCTACCCATAATAGACGTGAGCAACGATGGGAATACAATCCCGGGACATTGTATTTGCTATCGTACGAAAATAAAGTTAGTCCATTCTGTTCGTCGTTGGCACTACTTAGTGCTTGTATTAAGTTTGGTGGACGGGTAAACAGATTGTGCGTCGATTGTTCGTTCTCCCATGTTTATTACTGCTGACGACGATGATTCGTTGTAGAGAATTATAAACCGATTAACGGTCCAGCTTCGACGGCTGTTGTGGGCGCGCAACGTCGTAGTATATTTGTCAGACGTTATAGACGTACTCAAGGTTTTCGTTTCGCGGAGAACGATTCGGCCGCTACCACCCGTAACTTACACGCGCGCCAAATAATTTATACGTATCGCTGACGTATTCGGCCATTTTATATAAAAGAAATCCGTCGTTAATCGGTTCGAAAACGATGAAAATTAATAATTCATTACGTTAGGCGTACGTCGGCCGAATGTCAAGTTTACCAAAAAGTCGTATTTCGATGGTAGCCATGGCCCAGATGCGTATGGAAACTGTGACGCACGTGACAACGATACGCCGGACATTTTAGGCGTTCCTCCGTCCGTTTAATTTTTTATACGTGTACACGTTATCGTATTTTTATAATAATACCGGCCGCTCGATCCGACGTCGAATTCCACCGAAGAATAGTATTACCGGTGTGTATGGGATTTTCGTCGGGGAGCGTCGTTAAGTACGTTTAAGTGGTCGTCCGAAAAATTAGCGGCCCGGTCCGTCCGTCTCGCGCGTATGTTAGCTGGCGTATAGTGCATGAAACGTGAGGAACGCTCGTGGCCCGTACAACGATAACGACAATATAACATCGTGTCCGGAGGACTTTTTAAAGTACGGTTCATTCGCGACCGATATCGTGGTGTTTTTAAAATCCTTCGATCGAATTCTCGGATGGGACGGCCGCCTTTCGCGGACCTTCTGCGAAACGGTTTCGCTTCGACTCGGGTATTATTACGCATGTCCGACGGTCGTTATTATATTAATTATTGATCTTGGAATCGAAAGAGGTCGTTCGGAGAGAGGGCCGTACCCTCGCTGTATGTACTGTACGATTTAATCGTCGCGGTCACGTAATTTTAATAATATTGTTCTCGTTCGGCGTATACGTATAGTATACGACGTATACTAATAGTGTACGTCGCATTTTCATCTGGCGACGGGCGCGTAATGCATTTAACGCGCGTCACGGGCCGACCGGATACGGCCGACGGTAATTCGATCGAATTTTGTTTCAAACAAAATCGAGAGTAACGGGGTCAGTAAAAAAACGACAAAAAGTCTTTCGCGACATTCGTGGACTGGCGCGTCGTTTCTCGAGTACCCTTTGTATATTATTTAAGTCGATCATTCCAACGAATCATGTCTAGAGATAGACAAACGTTATTGGAAAATCTCGAGGAACACGGCCGGAAATTGATCGGTAAAAAAATACGAATAATTTCGACGAATTTGTCAACATAACGCACGCTTGTATTCCGTTTAAGCGTTCGCGGTGATAAATATTTAAACGAGAATCTGAACGTAATTATGTTGTATATGTTAATAAAAGAAGAAGCTTTTTCAATATTCAATGTCGTCACACACAACGTATAATTCATATACACGTTTTAGTCGACCTTCAATACTAAACTATGAGACGAATTGAATGTTAAAACAAATCGTAGTTAGATTTTTGTATCTATCATCGTGTTGGACCGTTACAAACATTAAGATGTTGACCTTTGGATAATTTACGACATACGTAATAATATTGTATTGTGTATGCATATATATATTTATAAATAATAATTGTGCGTACTATCATTCACGACGTAATGTTTATGAAATATTAACGTTAAAACAGTTTATAATCGATTTTGAATAAGTTTTTCGTGATTTTCGTATCGTTATAATATTGATACTATTTTCCATACCACGAGGAAATAGTTCATAATAATTATCGCCCTAAAACTCGTCCAAATTAAGTTCTAAATTTGATTGTGGAATCTCTGCGTATTAAATTCGCCGACTTTTAAACCTTCATAAAACGAGCACGATAAACGTACTACGTTTGAATTGGAATACGGCCGCCGAAATGTAATAGTCGTACACCGAAACCGGTTACAATGTTTTCGAACATTTCGAAAAGTTTCGCAAAATGTTTTCCGTAGGCCGAGGAATTTTCCGAATTTTCGTATTCGATTATTTGGTCAGGAATCCGCATAGTCCCGCAGCGCCATCCGTCAGAGGGGTCCGCGGATACGATGACGAGGGAAGAACGACGACTTGGCGGGTAAATATCACGGCGACGAAAATTCATATTTTTTTTCAAAACGGACACAAACAGTACAAGTGTCATTTGTTCTTCCCGTCTACACATACGCCTACGTACGACGCTAACAGACGGACGTCCGTTTCGAACGTCGTTAACGTTGCGGTCGTGATCGACGGCGGACGGACGTCATACACACGCCACACGTAAATACGCGTTAAAACCGTCGGTCGACTTTGACGACGTCGTGACCCGAGAAGTCGTCGTCCCCTGCCCGTTTAATAATAAACAATCCACGCGTAACGCGTTTGAGCGTTAGCGGCGTCCAATCGGGGCGACCTTGTGACCGAAAACAACTTGACCGTTCCGGGAACGTCGTATTTAATATTGTTGTATCGTTCACGGGTCTCTAGACCCGGGTGGACATGGCCCAGTTACGACTTGTCCGTTAAGTCTACGACGGCGTAAACGTCCTAGGGTTATATGGCGTGAGACTAGATAAAAAAAACAAATAAACCGGTACGTAAAACGTTTATCTCTCTCGTGTAATATTTATTTTGTCGTCGAGGCGAATCGTATTCCGTGACCGCGAGTCTGTGACATGTGTGTGAGTGTGTGTGTGTGTATATGTATGTACAACGTACAACTATAATAACGTAATAGTCGAACGACCGATAGAATTCTGTCTACATTTTTCGGTTATATTGTAAACAAACGAAACACAACTATGCACCACACCCACTCGAATAACTATATATATATATATATATATATATATTCTCGGACGTGTGTATAAGTGCGAGTATTAAGCGTTTGTATATGTATTTAACGAGCGTTTACGAGAAACTGGACGGAGTTAAAGTTACGAGAACGGTTTTTTTATTGACCAATTCGTTGGAATTTTACATCGGTTACGAGATTCGTTTTGTTGTGCGTCTTCTAATGTACATTTTTAATTCGCTACACGACGCGCGCTATTCAATTTTTGTAGAAAATCCCAAAAATGTATAGTTGCTTTTGTCGAAAATACGTGCCATATACCGGCGCTTGAATCGGGATCCGAGAAAAAAAATATATACCATATATAGTATTTTCGAATTTTTCTCGTTAACGCCACAGTAGTGTTCGGCAAACGTTAAATTACTTGCATTCAAGTTTGTGTGGAAAAAGTGTACCAGGCCATAACTCGTTCGCGTATACCTTAACCACGTCGTTTAACGAGTTAACGGTACACTAAACGAACTAGTTGAGTTAATATTAGCTAGGCGTGATTTATTCACTAGTTCGACCATCCTCGGGTATTCGATATAACGTAAACTGCGCGTATTTATACACGGCGGACATTTGCGGCTGATATTGTTCGTGCGACGTTTGTCAATCGCCATTCGATTAATCGCCGTTGATTATTTTTTGTGTTTCGAGTCCGTTGTTTCAGTTATTATCTAAAACGCTATACGGTCACGGTCCGTAGTTTATACGGAAAAATTATTAAACGGTCTCGTTAATAATAATATCGTAACTTTCCGATAATGTGTTTGGTTTTTTTATTAACAAATTGTTACCGAGAAAATCGTACGAAATATTCGTACGATTTATAATACGTTACGTAATATAATAGTCGGGTCGCACTTTTATCGGAATGTGGTGGTGGCCTTTGTTGTTAGTCGTTCGAACGTTTCTAGCGCCGTTTGAAAATACGTTCCGTAAACAACAGCCATAGATGTATTATATTCGTACCGTCTCGCGATAAATAGATTAAAAAAAAAACAACAACAACAACGATATTTCCGTCGCGCGTGTAACATAAGCCTTTTCGCGTTGCGCGCATAGCGCTCCGGATTATATTGCGCGCGCGCGATTAAATAATTATACCCGTAGGAGAAAGAATCGTTTTCATTGTACAACGACAATGGTGGAACGCGTCGTGCGCGTCAAGCGGTTATGGACGAAAATTTCGCCAAGAGTAGAGCGGCGGCGAAAAATAAATAGAAAAATTAGTTTTACGACATTATCGGCGGCCGCCGGTTACGCAACTTCGCGTTATTATACCATAAACCGACCGACGGGTACATTTCGTAATTGCATCCGAAAGACTTTGGATTTCCGATAAGAAATCGTTTAATAATATATACGTACTCGCGGGCGCAACAACAACACGCGTCGATGTTTTTATGTCGTCGATGCGGTTTTGCTGCCGCCCGGACACCGCGCAGTCGTAGAAATCGCGTGTGCGGTAAATAAGCATCGAATCACTTGGTACCCGTTTCGGTATACTGTACACACACACACACCGCGAATTCGCGTTAAAAAAAACCGAAATTTGGCCGACATTAAAAACTGAATGCCAGTAAGTCGCTTCTGTGTATTTCCTCCAGTACCTATCGCACGATTCGACCGCGTGTCGCCGTTTCAATAATTTACCGTTTCAACATCGTCGTCGATAATTACGTTCGTCTATTATTACGTACTTCGTTCAAGTGCTTTATAGATATCTCGGCTTTTCTCGTTCGTAGTAGTTTCATCATTGCTGTTGTCATACCGGGGCTACTTGGTTCGTATTTGATTCTCGTCTATTGTATTACGTCGTTTATAACGGGTTGGGTTAATGATAATAATAATAACGTGTATCGGTATATCCCCTGTATATCGATGATGACGCACCAATCTCGTCGGGAATACAATTGTAAAACGGTATTTGGAATACGAAAGCGGTATTCGAATTAACGCAAAGTTTATTTCGTTGGAATAGGATCATTTAGGAGACCGGCGCCCCTATCGCGAGTTTTTCTAGTTACGTGTTACAGACGTACTAGACAGGTAGTAGGCACACATATTCGTGTGGGCCCGTGTGATTATCATTAACACTTGTAGCGCGTAAATAGATCTAATTTTTCGCCGAAGGTTTTTCGTTTCACGTGTGATAAATATCGCGTTTTCACGTCGTATACGTCGCGCCGAACGAATGATTATTTTCTTCACGCTTCACTTTTCTATTCGTAAAGACTTTGCGATAGCTTTCGCTCGTATTATAAAACTGAAATGTGCACGTAAAAATCCGCTTAGATCTCGTGTATTAACTACGTATAATCCAAAATAACGCCACGGCGAACAATCGTCGTATATTTTTTCTGAACAAATTAGCGATAATCTATTATCGGAACAAACGCTCGTTATATCCTCGCGTTATATTTACATTTACGCGTCTTGGATTACGTACTTATATCGACTTAGCGTACGTATACGTTCGAATTATTCACATACGAAATGGTCGCCAATCAGTCGGACACGAGTTGGCCTCGATGGAAACGCGACGGCATCTCAAACTTCTTTTCTACTTGCGCGAAACGATTTGTGGACGCTACGAAACAACAGCGCGGAGCCCCGGGAACGCTAATTTCGAAACCATAATCGGTCGAGTATTCGAAGATTTTCATGACAAGTTGTTGGACGCGTATGCGTGTCGAATGGTATTTCGATTTTTCGAAATTCGAACAGCGTCTAAATCACGAGGGTTGGGTTAACGCCCCGGTCTAGTCTACTGTAGATACTTTCTATTCGTATTTTTGTTTCTCCAGCTTATCGGTGAAACTTTGGCGGTGTACGCGCAAAACGCGTTTTAGCCGTCGTCGTAAAATACGGCATGGAGGGGATGGCAGAGACGTTCGCATAGTTTAATAACGCGCGTCAAGGATACACAAATATCGTAAACGTTTTCAGCGACAATACCGTAAAGTTATATCCCGTGCCGATCGATTCGGTCGTTTTATTCATTCGGAACGCGAATTATCGGCGCGTTTGATTGACTAAACTGTTATTCATCCGACGACCTTACCTTGGAACGGCGTACATCGAACGCGTTCGCGACGATAAACGCGTATTTTTTTTCGGTCGACCCGATCGCGGGACGACTCGTCACCGTTGTAATAATAATAATAATAATATATCGCCCCGACGCGTCCGTCCCGTCATTCCTGAATCGAATTGGGTCGACGTTCGCCTTGCGCACACTGTTAGGTTTTAATTATTGCGTTCGACGCGTTACGTAATACGTACAACGGTTTCCTTTAAACCCGTCGGATTCAATATAACGTTCACACTCAACCCTTCGGTTATTCGATAAGGACTGCCTAACACGTCCGTATTGCGTACGGCGTCGAAAAATATTTAATTACGAAAATATATCTCGGATGTACGTTACCGGTTTATTGTTCGGAACGTTTAGTTCATTTCGTTATTTTCGTGTCGATATCGATTATACGGAACGGCGTTTCGTTTGCTCAGACGACGGTCAAACGTCACTCGCGTAAATTGACATTTACGAATATTGAAAAACGCGCCGGTTTGTTGATTACGCGTTCGACGAATTAAAATTTATCACGTCTCGTAGTAATACCGCGATCATTATTGTCATTAGTTACCGCGAATCGTTGAAACCGCGGAAAACATCTACGCGTATGGCGGATGTTCGGTGATAACCGACGGTTATTTATAAATATCGTTAACTCGCGCTCGGTATTCGGTTTTGCGCTACGAACGTATAATTCGTGTTTCGTAAAGTATTCGGGTTCGAGTCATTTCAAATACCGTTACTGAAAGCGTTTAAGCGCTACGTTCAAATATACTTATCAATTTTAGAGTTTTTTTTCCGCCGGTATTTGGCGGAATAAAATACGTTCCGTAGCTTATACTATATATGTGTATATTACGCGTCGTACTTGCGTACACGTTTCATTCTTCGAAAAGATTTTATCGTCTATAACGTTTCTCGTTTTTAATTTCGTCAGGATTTTATAGACCGTCATGTTTACAGGAACGTGTGTAACACAGCGAATGGTCGGAAAAATAAAACATAAACGAACATAACGAAAAACCGCGAACGTACACATTTCGGTTAGTTTCACGGGATAATTACGAATAACACCCCGGGAACGGAAGTAAAAAACGGATAATTCCGTCGAATTATATTTTACCCGGCTCAAAACACTAAATGTTTGTCATCGCGAGCGTTCGGTACACGTTTTTGACCGATATTACTGAGAAATATACGTATTCCGACCGAATTCTCTACGCGCGTGGGCGATGTGTGTAATCCAAAAATGCGATATATCCAAGTACGCGCGTATAACGGTCACGTGTTTCGGGAATTTCGTTTCGTTATTGAAACTAACCTAGCCACGGTTCCGATTAGAACGATGCGTGTACTGGCCGGTTTTGATTTTTATTTCCGTATCGCCTTTTTCGAGAACGTGGTCCTCCCTCTTCCGTCGCGGCACCGAGTTCAACGCGTAACGCCGGCGTAACACGGACGCCGGCCACGATCTCGTCGCTGAACACGTTTCCGCGTCGAAACTGGTTCACAGATACGGCCGTATACACACACGGCGTATTATTTATATTTTCTCTCTTTCTCTCGTACTCCCCGATTCCGATTTACGATGCGCGCGTAACGTTTCGCGTTCGTATTATACAACGCGCGCAACAGGTAATAACATAACGAGCGCTTAGGCGCGCGGATCATAATTCACCGCCGTAACAGCGCGTATGCGTATAGCGTGTAATTATATACGCGTTCGTATAGAATTGTATATCGTGACCGAAGTGTTTGGAAAGAAAATCCGACCGTTACGCTCGTAAGTACACCGGCACGTATACGCGGCCGATCCCGCGGCGGTAACAGGCGATTGTTTTCAAAGTCATAGCCGCCGTCGTCGCCGCGGCGGTAGAAAATACGACGGCGTTATAAAACCGTATTTACGCGTAATGTGGTACGTAATGGAACCGTTGACGTAATAATCCAAAACGTGTCGGAGCAAGCGGTGACGCGGTAAGGAGAAATTTTGTTTTCCGAAAATCCGTCGCGTTACGAATATTTCGCGTGCGCGACGTACGTAACGTTCGGCGGCTGTTAAACAATCGCGCGTCGTTCACGACCAAAAACGATGACCATCGAGGGAAATATGCTACCTACGTACGGACGTATTCGTTCGTCGTTGATTTCATAACGCGGACCGTTCCATTCGGCGAAACCAAATGTTTCGTTTTAAATTTTAAAATTAAACGAATTTGAAACTATCGTATTATGTATAATAATATACCCCGTGCCGCGAAATATTTGAGCGTAAGCGTGTGAATCCTTTTGTCGGTATCGAATACTTTTTTACATGCCTTCATTCTCTATTATTCGAATATAACGTATTTTGAACGCAATTTGTTTACGTGGAGCGCAACGAACCGAGTTCTTTAATTGTTTTCACATAGAAATAATGGCCTACGCGAACAGACTTCGAAAATGTCGACCGACAAAGAAACGTGTACCGTACAGAGTCTAATACTATATTCGTTAATGGCCATTCAGAAGGTTCGGCGGCGATATTTTTAATAGTCGCCTAAATTCTTCTATCCTGTAAGCTCAATCGATAATTGATTTCGTCAATGACCGACAACTCCAATCGTAGCGTATATCTGTTCAACCAAACCCGAATTTTGTAACTTTTATACGTCTACTACGAGCATATTATTCGAGTAGTCAAAGGAACGTCCACAACATATGAATGCGGGTTTGAACAAACAACGAAACATATTATGCGATGCTCAAGTTGTCCGTATTCTTGTACACAAAAGCATGTCATATATGCAAGTGATAGGGCAAAATACGTAGCCCATTTTCGGGTGGAAACCGTATGAACCAAGGAAGGCACAATATTGTTATCACTTGTTGAAATTTGAAATACTTTTTAATTAATTATTTACTTTTTTATATATTCGTTCATCTACTTGTTTATTTATATTTTATTATTATAGTTTTATTTTGATGTTAGTTTATATGTTTCGTATCGAACGACAATGTGTATGATGTGCCCGACACAAGAAAAAAAAATTTCGAGTAGTACTTCATAAATACGTTTTTCGCAAAACTATTCTAAGGGTATTTTAATTACCTTCGAAAAATACTTTTCTGCGGCACTGTTCGCGTACTCAGTAATTGTTGTTTTTCAACGGGCCGCTCTCCATATTTTTCGCCAACGTAATATTCGCAAATATCGATACTGCGCGTTAATACGTTAATTTTTAAACGAAATTCGTCGACGAAAGCGCTATTATTTAAAATTAACGTTTTATCGTATTCAAGTAGTTCGATTCGTTAGCGTTCGTTAGGTGACGTTCTCTCTGACGGTGGTAATCGCGAAATTTCGTTTCAAATACGTCCGTTCGATTCACAAATCGTATTCGCCTCAGGCGAACTCGACAAATTCGTCGAATACACGAAACCGGACGCGCGCGGTTAGGTGGATTTTGTAAAACTTCGCAATTTGGGCGTTTAGCTCACGAAAAGGATAGTTATACCAAATTGACGTGACCCGCGTATATATATTATTACAGTAATTATTATTACACGCGTATAACGAATGCGACATACACAAAAACCGGCGATATCGACGTAATAACGACGGTTTAATAATAATATAATTTCGTCAATGTCACGCCTGTCAAAGGTCACACGAATCGAAATCGTATCGTATTATATTGTATTTTTTTTTTAATAATTTATAATAACGCGTCTAACATTACAGTCCATAGTATAGAATAGTGATAAAACTCGCGTTACGTGCGACGTGTGATTGGGCATGTAAATATATAAATATATAAATATATATATATATATATATATAAGGTAATTTTTACGATATTTTATACATAAATATAATGTTTTTGACGCGAATTTTGAATATAAAATTTCGAGAAAAATTGTTTTGCCCTCGGATGATACCTTGCTGACAGTGTATACGATTTTTCGCGTTTCGTATAGCCAAAAAAAAAAATTCGAGGCTCCCGACAAAAATATATTATTGCTATGACGGAGCTCTTCGATTTTACGTGTTTTCAACATCTGCGGTGTTCGACGCATAGGTGAATTCGTTCGCACGTTCCGAAACCGTTCGACGATGGTGCGTTACAGTCGGTTAGGTATTATTATGTCACGCCAAACGCCGTCGGTATTTCGAGCTTTCTCCGGAAATTTGCGCTCGTATACATCGACCGTGTAACGTTTGTTCGACGAAAGGTTTTGCGGACGTGTCGCTATACGATTAAGTACGTTTTCCGAAATCAGACGGTCCGCGTACGTCTTTCGATTTTACCGGATGGAGCAAATATTTAGGACACACGAATGTCTTCAGATTAACGGACTAAATATTACGGACACAAATCACGTCAAGTACGGATTTTCGCCTCTACGAATAACGTAAACCGAATTTGTCAAGGTTGGTCCTCAAGACACGTGACGTTTTCATCGGTCGAAGTTTATCACTGCATACATATATATATATGCGTGCGTAGGCGTATCGGTGGTAATCGTGAAGTTTATAAAAATAAATATGTCGTAACAATATTATAAATACATATATAAGTATACGCGTTATCTTACGCGGAAGACCATCGGCGGCTAGACACGATCGCACTTACGTGAAGCGTGCGTGTTTTTACGACGTTCGTTATTATTATTATATAGTATTAGGAGTAGTAGAAGTAGTAGTAGTAGTAATAGTAGTTGTAGTTGTAGTTTGTGAGTGATTATAAGCTTACGCAACGGCCGAATTGTAGGCTAGGATTCGACGCGCGTTTTCGGTTTCTTCGATGTACTACTATTATTGTAATATTACGGTTGAAAATCGAGAAACCTGTTTTCAAAACGGATCGTCACGGCGCACCGCATTCCCCCTAATCGCCGTACCGTGTGCGGATCGTTTTCGTTTTTCATTTTTTTCCCCGCTCGAAATGCGTTCGTTTTCGTCCGGAGAACGTAATAATAGTGAAAACAAAACGAAAAAACTACGGGAATTCAAAATTACACCGTCCCCGCCGTAATAACGTTACGCTCGCGGTATTTAATTGGGAAACCGCACTGAGATAGTAGACGTGTACACGCGACCGTCAATTCTGGTGTCATCGTGGAGCGTAGTATTATTCGCATCGAATCGTTGAAAAAACGCTTTACTATTTAAATTATCCCGTAATCGCGTGACGCGGCGAGAAAAACGGTACACCAACGTTGTCCCGTTCGCTGTAGCTTTTTTCTCGGACAAAAGCGGGCGCGATACTCGGAGGCGTCCATTCACGAACGCCCGGGAATTCGTTTTAATTTATTTTCGACGAAAGTCGAAGTTCGCGCGAGAATCGTCGAGTGGAAACGACAACGTGGTTACGTATCATCCATTTCCCCCTTTATTGACTTTGACGTTTAAGAGCCCTAACAAAACGTTATGATGAAACATCCGATTTTAACGACAGTTGGCATCACTGATACACAATTTCAATGTTGTCGTTTGAACTTATCTCTTAACGTACGTTTAATACAATTTCAAACACTTAGGCGTGTACATTTTTTTTAACAACTTTGAAAATATAAAAAATTTGTACATTTTGTGAATATGGAAAATATACGTCAACTCATTCATTTGCAATCGCCACATCAAACCTGGTCGAATTAGACTATGGATTGCTAACTCAACCGTCTTATTCTCCAGATTTGGCACCCAGCGATTACTATTTGTTTCCAAATATGAAAAAATAGCTAAGCGAAAAGCGTTTCACATCAAATGAGGAAGTCATTACCGAAACAGAGTCCTATTTTAAAGGATTTGACAAGATATAGTTTTTGGATAGGTTAAAAAAATTAGAACATGGTTGGATTAAATGTATACAGCTAAAAGGAGATTATATAGAAAAATAACAAAAAACATTAAATTTAAACGTATTTTTATTATATTCAAACACAGGTACTTATCATACTACCCTCGTATATGTATGTATATATCACGTACGAGTGACAAAATAACCGATAAAGTTCGAAAACGCGTTTTTTCGAAACGAATCTCCCGCGAAATTGTCCGTGCAAACGTGAACGCGCGCGAGTGACGCCTACGTAGGTGACGTTTTAAAGTTGACTACGGCGGCGGCGGAACGCGTTTTGAAGTTCCGTACTTTACGAACAAATCATACTTTTTATAAAACGATCTCGTCGATAATCGCTTGTTCGTTATTACGTAAACGAAATGGTAATATATTCGGACATGTCCGTAAACGCAAAAAGCGTACGAACGATCACCAACGAGCTGTGCGTGTAGGAATATTTAGACCCCGCCGACGTATTCATTTCGGGAAGGAAAAGGGAGTGGCGGCCGTGTGGCGTAACGTTCAAAACGGCCGTTCGCGGGAAACGAATAAATCGGGCGACGCGTAGATTTGTTTTGCACGTGCGCGCGCGCGGTGTGCCCGAAGTGATCGAATTAAACGAACACCGTATACTGAGTAATAAAAGAGTAGTTCCTCACGATACTAAAACTCGTCCTCCGTTTTCCGGTACACGTGTACGCGCCAGTGCCGTGTGGTATACCTTCGAAGTCGTAAGCACGCGCGTTGTAATAATAATCTCGTCGAAGAAAACCGGTCGACATCGCCACTCGCTCGACATCTGGCGTTCCGACCGGGGGAGTCTTCTCTTTGATCCCGCGGGCGATCCACACACGAGCGCGTAACCGTCGCCTGACGTAACGACGACGACTTGCACGAATAAAAAAGTCGTTATACTTACGTAATATACGAATGTGTACGGATTCGTTTGTCCGAGGAAGTAAAATTCCGAACGACGCGTTACGTCTCGTAATACAAGCGTACGTATACACACTAGACGCGCGTGTTATCGTAATATAATGGATATGCGTAATATCTATACGGGCGTATATACGGTGACGCTTATTTACCGGATCTTTAAACGTCGTTTTGTGCGATGCGGATGCTTTCTCCGCGCCTCTTTATTCGTAAGCTCTCTTCTCGTACGAGTCCTTCTTCGTTACGATCGACGTCGGGCCACGATCGCTCGAATTGTCGTCGCGTTTATTTATTGTACGAACCCGTACTACACGAACGCTACACATGGTGGCGGACTTATGGGTCCGATAACATTTTGTTCTAAAACTAATCGAAATCGTTGTCCAACGTCGGGCCATTCAACCGGCGACGGACGCGTAAAACAATTGAGAATACGAACGAATCGTCGTCGATAATTTTTACGCGAGTAATACACTTAGGGTTATCGTGTTTCCGGTAATCGACTAGGCACCGCCGTTTATGACGATTATTTTTACTATCGAATCGGTTATCCTAACGTATTTTCGGCGTCTATTCGTTTATGTTCCGTACGCGTCACACCTGATGGATAGTGTACACGCGAATAGCGTATTGTTAGGACATATTTTCCGGATCGGACAACATAAAAACGTTCGAAATTCGTCGCTGATCCCACGCGTATAATATTAGGATACCGCCCCGCTGGTAACACTCGATTGCCGAGCCTCGGGCGATTATTCCCCACGCCTATTTATACGGCGCGCCAAGTGTCGTACGTGCGCGTCTGGATGTTGCCATCAATCTGACCCGTCCGACAGACAGGTGCGGGTGGTTAGGTCAACCGCGCGCGTTTATTCTTCGACCCTCGTACAAACGGACAAAAATCGTTGACTTCACCTTCAAAGGCCGCGGGCGAATTTATTAAAATTCCCGTACGTATGACGGCGGACAGGTTAACATTGTTTCGGCGTACGGTGTATACACACACACACATGTATATATATATATATATTTATGAATACACGTGACGCGACGTCGCTCCCGTTGACGGAAACGTTATATTACGTATTATTAAGTACGCGTATATTAAAAAAACACGCTCTATCCACGCGTAATCGTAGAGCGATGTTACAGCGTGTATGTTATGAAGGAAATCGAGAGTGAATATATTATAATATTAAATAGGCGTACCCCGTGGACTTCGAAAGATGATTTTCTTTTCACGTTATACGCCCAAACTACGTTTATTCGGTTTTTTTATTTTCGGCTCTTTTCGTTATTATTGAACGCGCTGTTATAACGGAAAACATTATATATATATATATATATATTCAAAGGAGTATTTATTTTTTATGTGAGGGGGTTGAAAAGACTCCGGGAACGTTGTTTTAAACGAGTACAACATGAAGCCTACACGGAGCTTCGAATTATTATCGTTGCGGAAACGGTTTTGTATGGCGTATTGATGTATGGGGTTGAGGTTATCGCTGACCGACGATCGCGGATTTTATGTTACTCGAATTTCGCGAAAAACGGCGAAAACCGCAATTTCAAATACACTTACGCGAATAATTTATATTTACGCTAATTCTTTTAAATCTCGTTTTATATAGATCACACGTTAAGCTGATTTATCCAATTTCTAAGTTCTAGCCTTGGATCGAAAATAAGCGAATAACTCGGCGACTTGTTCTTCCTCAAAACAATTTCTAACTACGCGCTTGTATATTATATATACATTTGGCAATTGGGAATACAATTTACTATAGGGATATTAACGAAACTATTAAAAACTGGTGGTAGTTTATCTCATTGACGATTCTGAAAAACGAAAATATTTCGAGTGAAAGGGGGAGAAATTCAGAACGAAGGAATTCGAGTTGAAGAGGAGGATGGAAAGACGGCGAATAATCGACGATTTCCACTGTCGATTTAACGAAGCGTTAATCGCATCGCGTTTCGTGTTGAAACGCTGGCGGCTTAGAAATTCTCGTTTTCTTTCCCGAAACCGTTTCGATTTATTTATTCGAAATTTCCTCGCCATTTTCGAGTTTTACGGTCTCCAATATTACTAATATTCCGAACACTATGGCCCGCAGTTCGTGGTCGGAACGTCCAGATGCGGCGCGCGTGTATATACGATCGGTATTGTTATTTAGGTTTTTACGTCGAATACGTGTCGAACAATTAGGTACATCGGCGTGGAAACGTACGTACGTATATTCAGTCGCTCGTTTCGTTTTTTTACTCGCTATCGGCGCACCACCACTCATTGAAGTGTAGCGTTTCCATTCGACCGCCCGGCATCGTAAACGCGCAACGCGTAATATATAACGGTTGATTGTTTTTTACGACGTGAGTTTCCCCCCCTCCTCATTCATCGTAACGTATAATATACGCTCGCGTCATCACTCCTCCTAGCTCGCTAAACGGTTGTTTCAAACGTTTTTCTCCTAACCGCTTCCACGGTCCGCATTTTAACCGCCTAGTTCCTCCGTGACGCGTAGTAATTCACGAATTCACTGGACCGAAATTTCGGAGGAGTTTCGCGAAAATTAAATTGCCCGTCGTCGCGGTCGCGAAAATCGACGGAATGAAACCCGTTTTATTTCACGACGTACGTATTTGCGCGACATTTTTTACGAACGTACCACCGCAAGACCGGCAATGGTTTCGCGACGTCCGCTAAACAAACCGTTTTCCGAGCGCGCTAACTGCGCCGGCTCGTTGTGGGTGCTCCGTCAACGAGTTTTTCGCTCTTTTCACACAGTACACCACGCGTAACGATTTTCAAATAATTCGCGAGCCATTAACTATTATTTACTACTACGCGTATTGTAATCACGTTTCGTCGGATTCCGATATTCTATATTGTCGTAAACCGATCGCACGGGGGTTAATTATCCGCTCTCGTATACGGCAAGATGATTGTACGGCTTAATCGGGTTTCCAAAAACGATTGTACGCACAAAAAAGTCGGTCAGTCGACCCCCGAACGTTCGTTTATTTCGGTTCTCGATTTTACTTGGTACACTTACGGAGATACGGTACACATACACGCGTTTACAAACGCTTATACAGAACGTGGCGCCCGATTGGCGGAGCGGACGATTAGGTTCGATTTTTATCGGTACGCATTTTGCGCGCGCTTGGAAATTGCCGTCGTAAACCGGTGTTGGAAAAGTATCGACGGTTCGTTTTTCGCGTATTTTCTAATTATCGTCGAGCGCGTATGCCGTTCGTTTATTCCGTCGCTAAATGACGTCGTTGTATTTATAGTCGCTCGACAATGTACGCCCCGTCAACGCCAGATTTTTGTTCGACGCGGTTAAGCGAAAATTCGCTTCACGCCGTCGTTTATTTAATTTTTTTTCGTTACGTGGGAGAAGTATAACGTTACGAGTATAATGCGCTTCGTGTACAGACTGTAATAAACGATGAAGACGATTCGAATGACTTCGACATAACGCGCCTGTTTTTCCGTGCGTAATTAACGCGTACAACGATGATAGCGATCGTGTAATCTGTCGCGGTTGTCGTGTACACCACATACGGCGTATATCGACGCGGATCGGGTACATGTAAATGGTGTGATTCGCGAAATTTTCGTCCAATTGATCGAAATTATTTAACCGAACGGTACGGATTTTAAACGCGCTTTTCGCAAGCGTATCGTAATTTCATACTTACGGTATATTCTTCCCCGCCCCCCTCTCAACACCACTATCGGCACGAAGCGTGTGACATCCGATACTCTTCATACGTATCCGTTTACGCCGTGTGTATTATAACGGTTAGCTTAGGCCGGATTTCGACCAAAGACTGAGAATTGTATTTTATCCACGAACTAGCCTGGTCGGTGTGCGCGTCGTTACTCATCGATAGCGAATGGTCGCGCACGTGTTCGGTATTTTTCCAATATTCCCGTAAGAGCTGAAAATAATCGACGACCTATTTCCACCTCGTCCTTACCAATTTGTTTGCCGCACGCGAGAGCAAACGTCCGGATTCCGAGGATTTGAAATCTAAATGCTTAGGCTTAGACGCCCGCCAATGTTGTATAATAGACCCGATGTTTGTCGCGTTAATGGACTTTGCAGAAAAAACGCGCCGTTAGAGTTTCTTAATTCTACGTAACGATAATTCGGCCTATTCGTGTCCCGAACTCGGTCCTTAAATATTTTCGCGGAGGCGTGGGAACGTCCGCGCCGTGTCGTAAACAGGTGAGCGGTCCGCTACCGCGGTTGGGTCGAACGATGCGC
>JAIPRN010002073.1:0-34365 GCA_025469175.1 Geopemphigus sp. TES_GeoC_2020 | reverse complement strand
TCGGATGATTGCTGAGACTGTAAACGCCGATAAAGAAACTGTCAGAAAAATTTTACATGACGACTTGAACATGAAGAAAGTCTGTGCGAAGTTGGTCCCAAAAAATTTGACCCCTGACCAAAAGCTCGTCCGTCAACAGATTTGCTCAGATTTTCTTGAGAGGTTAGATGAAGAGCCTGAATTGATGGAAAACATCATCACTTGCGATGAAACCTGGATATTCCAATACGATGTTGAAACTAAGCGGCAATCCATGCACTGGAAAACTCCTGCATCGCCGAGAATGAAAAAAGCAAGGATGTCGAAATCAAAATTTAAAGCCATGCTAATCGTTTTTTTCGACATCAACGGTATCGTGATGACTGAATGGGTTCCAGAGGGTCAAACTGTAAACCAAACTTACTATTTGAAAGTTTTGGCAACGCTGCGAGAGCGAGTTCGTAAGAAACGGCCGGAGTTGTGGAAAAGCAAATCGTGGATCTTGCACCAGGACAACGCACCTGCCCATACCGGGCTGTCTGTGAAGCGTTATTTAGCCGCTAGAGGCACTCCAGTGCTCGAACACGCGCCGTACTCGCCTGATTTAGCACCCTGTGACTTTTTCCTATTTCCGAAGATCAAGTCTGCCTTAAAAGGAACCCGGTTCGAGTCGATGGAAGAGGTAAAGCGAAAATCGGCGGAGCTCCTAAATGCTCTTACAAAAGAAGACTTCCAGCATTGCTTTGACCAATGGAAAAAACGAATGGAACGGTGTGTGGCGAGGGAAGGGGAGTATATTGAAGGGGAGCATTCAATTGTAGAATAATTTTTAAAATAAAACTCTTTTTCATAAGCAGTCTCGTTATTTAATAGCCAGACCTCGTATATCTATGTAGAATTTGTCGTGTAATATTCCACGAATCACCAAACTCGTTTCTACTTTAATTACTTTTCGAGCGTTTAAATGAAAATTCGTCTGAATTGTAATTCGAATACTTATTTCGAAATACTTATTTCACGTTTTAAAGAATTGAAATTAGATAATTAAAAATTTTCGTCTCTGCCCCCACCTATTAACGCGCCATTGTATGTGTATGTATGCGGGCGTGTGATTGTTATTATATCGAAAGCGTAGTATAATATTGTGTGGTCGTTTAACACGTAGAATACCGTAGAATAGAACGAAATTTTCGACAATAATAACGTTTTCGGTTTTGTACGCAGTTCCAGGTCAAAGGGTCCGGGTTGATGAAAACCGGATTGACAGTACAGGACAATCACAAGCCGGTGTTTACAAACTGTCTGAATTACCAACCAGTCGTCAAGGAAGAACAACCGGCCAACACTTACGTGTTCACCGTAAGTACGATTTTACGACAACGCGTATTTGCACCGTTATTATCCGGTGGCGTGTATATTTTGGCGTAATACCGTTTCGTTTTAATAAAACAGTCTGAATTTGCTGGCGACGAATAGCTCCGTATACGAATATATTACAAGATAACGATAACGTACGGTTTTATTTTCACCGTTAAAAAGACACGCGTCAGACTAACATAAACGTAACTGTTGTCTCTGACGCCTACCGTACTTCTAATCCCCTCGGCGATACTTTCGAAAATTACACGCCAAGTATAAAATTAAAACGCGTGTCCGCATAAATTTACTCGAGCCGCGTTCGAACGTTGACACGGCACGAAGAAAATATCGACATCTTTTAATACACCCCACCTATACGTATACACAAATCGCGTGGAGCGTATACGCAATTTCGTTGTAAATATATCGTCTCCGAAACGGCGCTGCGAGTGTAATCTCGAACGTTATGACGCTATTCCGTCCGAGGTTTATATACGTACGTGCGATTCTCGACGTAATTGAACATCCGGGCCCTACTACAGTCCGCCCGTAATCGATAAAATAATCGATCGGTTCGTTTTTTTACTAGCGTGGCCCCGACAATTGTTCTCGCTCGTATCGTCTGCGCAATGTTTCGCCCTACGATAACAATTAAAAATAACCGAGGCAAAAAGTAACGGCGCTGAACAAAACGATATTGTATTCCTACGTATTTTAAATTGTTGTTAATGTCTCAACCATTAAACCACGTTTCACGGTCGTTAAGTCGTACGGCATATTTTTTCTTTACGAATTAATTTAAACGCGCTAACCAACTCGGTAGGTGTGTGTATGTGTACGATTCGCTGATATTTTGTCGACGGTTTTCAACGGGCCACGTGCGATATTAGATCGCGCCATAGGCGTGGGGTTAATTTGAATGTCGCGTGCGACATTATAAATTCACGGGCCGAATAACCCGTTACGAAAAACCGCCGTTTTCCATGATTCGTTTAACAATACCGTATACTAGAGCCGATCGACCGTTTATTGTAATATATTATATACTCGTTAAGGTTTTAATTTTATATCTCGGGATATATTTTTTTTTTTTTAATAATAACGTGTTCGAAACTATTCGGTAGATGAAAACGTAACATTTAGCTCGAAAATATATTTAATGTAACGTTTCGTCCGGTTAACTCGCAGGCTGATCAACTCTTCGTTTTGTAAAATGTTTATCGAAAAGTAAACGGCCGTATAACGCTTCAAATTAAACATTAATAATCTGGATTAATTATTTGATTTAGGTATGCATTTTTTGTACGACGCTATAATTTACTCCAACTATAGGACGTTATTAAATAATAAATATTAAACAGTCACTAAAAGTCTAAGATGTCAATTAATTTTATACCCGTCAAACTTTGTTCCCCCTTTATATCAAAATTATTTCAAAGACAAAAATTAAATCCAAACAATCGAAATTAATTTATAATTTATCGCGCCCGATAGGTAAATTAAATTTAAACCATCAAAACGTTCCGGTGTGTATATTTTAGAGAAAAATCGATTATTATTCACAAAACGTTACTGGAGTTTTCTTTTTCTATATATATATATGTATAAGTCTAAAACCAATACGTATTCTAAAAATGCTATCCTTAATCATTGTACGTTAATAGATTTAACATTGAAACTATAATTGTAATTTGTACACGGAGTACACGCGAGAATAATAAATGGTCGGATTAAAAATTGACTAGCTATGTCAATAATGGAGAAGAATCCGACGTTAATAATTAAACGGACGTTGTTTCGTATGTGCTGTTTGTGCATTAAACAAACGGGTATAAAATAATTCACTACGTCAGGGATGGTTCGCGTAATACCATCGGTGTGTATATTCTGCGTGCGAAAATAAATGTACTTATTCGATAAATTCAGGCACGAGTGGCCGTTGTACCCAAATAGTAAATACTGATTATATGGCCGTTAAATTGTTCCGCAATTATGGCGATTGCGATAAAACTGTTCCTTAATAATTAAAATGGCGTATAATGATTGTTAATAGTCAATTAATCAAAAATCTCGTTATTTAAAAACCGACGAGAACAACGATAGATAAAACACGATTGTTATTTATCAGTCTTGTTTACCGAACTCGTCCGCTCTTCAGCGTTTATACGGCCGTTCTATTCGATTTCCCCGTGTAGTACTGTGTACGCGTTTATGTTTTAAATTACGGGGCGAGTACTCCGAAAGGACAATCGCGCCGCCGGGTGACGACACTTTTCCGAGGATATATTGGTAACGCGAAAAATAATCATAAGTACGGCGAAAGGAACAGAAGGCAGAAGAATTTGATACCGAAATAGCGTTCGCAATGTTCGTTTTGCCAAATTCCGTAACATTAACGTTGTCGTCGAACGTTGAAAACATTTTCGTTACAGTAATTGCCATTTATCAATCTATTTTGATTACAACCGCGGTATTTTAAAATTGAAATAACTTTAACAAACGGTTGTAATTTGCTGCTGACTGCGGCGCAATATCAACGAAATGGACTCGTCCGACAATTATTATTAATGATTTGACACGGTTTTCGTGACCTTCCGTTAGCGTGATCTTGGATCGCGCGTACACACCACTGGTCAAGACACGTGTCGCGCCAAAAAACATAAAATTCTCTACGTGCCTGTTAATTATAAACAAATAAATTAATACGCGAACTCGCGCGCGATAAATAATGTACGTTTTCTGAGCCCGGCCAAGCACGTTGGATACAGAATTTTTAGGGTACCCATTCATTATGTATGATCTAATAAGGGTACGACTCGCCGAAATACTTTCCGTAAAAACAACAAATTTACGAAATATTTTATATTTCCGCCACGGTTGAGTGTGCGGCCTATTAAAATGGTATTTACGTATGTTTATTACGCGTGGTTTTTTCAATGAGCAACGAGAACTACAAATGATATATCTGTATTAATATAAATGCAATGTTCGACGATTCGTTAATAATATAATAATTTAAAAGTAAAATATATCGCCGCATATTTAACAACGATTTATGGATTAAATAATAAGTATTCTTATTTTACCGTATAAATTACGGTATTTTATAAAGTTAACGACTTGTCCGATGATTGTAAAACACAGGCAAAGTACATTTACTATGAAAAAGTACCAGAATCCAAATAAAAAAAAATGATAAATCTCGATCAGACTTCATATAACAAATTTCGTAGTCGCGAACGAACAAAAATAAAAATATTTTTCGCGATATATTACGGTAACGGTCGAAATTAACCGGGGAACGTACTCGATACAAAAGTGCTTATTAATGAAATCAAATACGAGTAAAATGATTTCTTAATCTCAAAGACACGCGAATTACCACGTGGATTATTGATTGATATATTATGAACAAACGTCGTGATCATATATGATAACAGCATTGTAGTCGTGTTTGAATGCTCGCCATTTCTATACGCGTTGGATTTCCGTTTGGGTATAACCCGCTAATTATTTTAATGTGCCCGTTTTATGTTTATTTATGGCCATACTGTCGAATCGAATTCAGTTTGATATTTAAACCGAACGTAATTTTAATTTACGCGAATGTGCGTTTATTATATTAAGCCTTTCTATTGTATAATAATTAGTACAACATTGAATAAATCGTGAAAGCTATTTGTTTGATGTTACCGTATGGTTACGCTAAGCACTTGTATACGATACATAATATGTATTTTCTATATAACCGGTTACCAATATTACCATACGGGTAACGGAGCTCATTTCGAAAACTCGGTAAATGGAAAATTTTCAATTTTAGATAATTATTTCAGTAATAAGCGCACACATTTTTATGAAACTTAAAGCTTATGACGCGTTTAGTTAAACTTGGTTTAGTGGATTTCCAAATACGCGGATAAATTTAATCTAACGCGACGTTAATAAAAATGAAAATATGTCGTCAAAAAATGTATTGTATTTTTACGTCCATCAAACTTGACTGTAATAGCGCGCCCGTTGTTTTCTTGTGTTTATAGGTCAAAGCGTTCGACAAAGACCCGCCGGACAATGGAGGCACCATCACGTACACGTTTGTCAGCGGACCCAGCGAACGTTCCAAGTTCTCCATCGATGCGCAAACTGGAGAGATCACAACCCGACTCGTAAGTACTGCGTGCTCCGTAACCGTATCGCGAAATCGCGAATTTCGGAATAACGTGCACGACGGAGTGATAAAATGCGTTCGCTTTACACGGTTTTCTCCGACCTCTGCTCGCAGACGTTCGACCGAGACGAACCCACTCGGGACAAAGAAGTGTACTTGACGGTAAGAGCCACGGACAACGGGAACCCTCATCTGGACGACGTGTGCACCATCAAAGTGACCATCCAGGACGAAAACGACAATTCGCCGGTTTTCGACAAAGTGGTAAGTGCGATTTTTTAATTCGTCGATTGTTGTTGTCTTACTAATAGAACCTTCTCTGTCTCTCACTTCCCCACATCCATGATTCAATTCGGTATTCACGATCTCCTCCTTATAATATGTATACCCATGTGTATACTAACCTAACGACTGTACGAATCATTGTTAACGTATTACATCAGGTCTACCGAGGATTTAACTACAAGGTAGTACGTACGTTTGTGCATGCACCGTCGTCGAATGGATAATTATCGAATTTTTTTTTTGGTTTTTTTTTTCATTTCGTTTTTATTCTGCATGGAATTTTAATTGAAACATTAATAATTGACGAACTACTTTCGTAGGCACGTATACGTGCCACATATTTGACTCAATATTTTGTTGTTATTGTAGTTTCGATCGTTAAATTTAAACCGAGTCATTATAAAATGACCCACGGGTGTGTTTGGAATTAAATACGTGAATGCATGTTGTGCGTCTACTTTTTTATTATTATCGTGTATTATTATTATTGTTGTTATTATTAATTAGCCGTTTTAAGAGTTTGTAATTCTCTCGGTAAAATAGTTAATTAGATAATCGTATTTTAATTTTACGTTTAAATTTTTTAAAGAATTACGTCGAATCTGTACCGCAAGACTTGATGGTGGGAAGCGAAGTGATGAGGATATCAGCAACTGACATCGACGACGGTGTAAACAGTGTCATACAATACGAACTGTCTCCCAGAGTACAAGAGGACTCTTTTTATTTTCACGTCGAACAAAACACCGGTGTCATCTATTTGGATCGCGCGATCGATGTAAGTGCAATCAACTCAATAGTACCGTGTATTGTGTTACACACACAATATTATTAATAAATATGGCGTTTGATTATTATTTTTCTTTTTCTGTAGAAAGAACCTGGCTACAAATTTAAGATGCGAGCCACTGCCACCGACCAAGGTATAGTGCCCAAATCGGCGTCGATGGATCTTGAGATCATGGTTGTTGAATCGCATAAAAAAGCACCAAAGTTCATATCCGTTCAACCCGAAGGAATCATTTATCTGCCGGAAAACTTTTTCAACATTAGTTACGACATAGCCACCATCGTCGCATCGTAAGTCCTCCCCTCTTAACCATTATAATTTAAAACGACTATCGGAATGTTAATTTTGTCGTCAATTCCCGTACCCCTCTTCCCCCTTCTCTAGGCCGAACACGGACGAAAAATCACCAGTTTTCGAATTGGTACCGGGTCGGACGGAACAATCGAACAAATTGAACACTTTCCGATTGATATCTGAAGGGAACACTGTTCACATCAGAGTTTCGAAGCAATTGGACTACGAAGTGACGCCCGAGTATATACTCAACATTCGAATACAGGTATAATATGTCTATTGTTTACGATATCTGTAAAACGGAATGGGTTTTTACATTTATTCGGGCTGAATTTTTGGGGCGAACTATTAAGTAATTTCCTTGACATCTATGTCATCCATAATTATATATAAACACCGATAAACATGCAAGGAGATTATATATATATATAGTGTGTGTGTGTGTGTGTGTGTGTGTGTGTGTGTGTGTGTGTGTGTGTGTGTGTGTGTGTGTGTGTGTGTGTGTGCGCGCGTGCGTGCGTGCGTGTGTAAAATAACAATTTGGACAACTCGAAAATTGATTTTCGACAGTAATTTTTGCAACAACGTATCTTTGTTGACACGCCCTTTTTAAAATAAAGACCGTGCGAAGGTGTTATTTGTTGTCGTTATTTCCCTAATAATTACGGTGACCGAGTATTATGTGCCCTTCGCGACGTGACGAATATTCGATATTGCTGCTTCCCGTGAAAATAATCGCCGAATATGACGATCGCGCCGCCACCGTTGGTAGATTTTATCCGTCAGCGACGATATGAAATGCAGTAGGACAAAAAGTTTTTATGTTTAGACGCGCGGGGCCACATACATTACGAATCGGCGGTCCCGAAATGTTTTAAAATATATTAAAAGGAGAGAAACGTACTTAGTGGGATTAAAGATGGAAATTGTTGTACATGGATGAAATAAATAAATATGTATATATTGATAGTTGCGTGTGCGTTAGTGTAAAAGAAAAATGAAACGAAAGAAAAAAAAACGGCGAAACATAGTTGAAAAAGAACGAGTATTATTTATACACGTACAAAGGGTCGAAAAAAATCGTTAATTAATAATAACAGTATTGTATTGTTAACGCGTGTATCGACGTACTCCGTTTCCAGAATAAACACAATTTGGCGGCCGAACACCAATTGAACATCCAGCTACAAGATGTCAACGACAACATACCAGTGTTCACCGAAGTCGTGTCTGGTTCTGTGCTGGAAAACGAGCCGCCCGGTACGCCCGTGATGCAAGTGCGAGCGATCGACGCTGATTCAACCGAAGCCAACAATCGTGTTACGTACGAGCTGGCCGACAATCGCGAATACTTTACCATCGATCCGTACACCGGTAATATCACGACTCTAGTGACTTTCGACCGTGAAAAACAAGACTTTTACAACGTCAAAGTGATAGCGTCAGACAATGCGCCTTCCTCGTCATACACCACGGGAGAACACAACAAGGGTGAGTTTTATGTACGGTGTTTAATATTTAGCCACTGGCTCATCGAGTATTTCAAAGTGACAATTTTACTGACCAATGCAAAGTCGCGTTGAAAAAACGTAAAAAAGAACCGAAACGAAATTATTTTTCAAAAAATTAAAATCTTTTTGAATATATTTTATTCAACTCCATCCCCAAGGCCATTGTTATCCGTCGGAGTATATGGTTGTCTACAATTATATCGTCCTCTATGTTGTTTAGGTGAACAAATTTTCCACATTGAAATTGCCGACAAAAATGATCATCCGCCTCATTTCACCCAGGCTGTCTACGAAGCTGAAGAAATACCTGAAGACGCCAACTTAAATGCTTTGGTCACTGAAGTGAAAGCTTTGGACGATGATACGGCCTCTCCTGTTACATATAGTATTGTCGAGGGCAATGTTCAAAATGCGTTCCTGATCGAAAACACTACTGGTAAAATCAAAGTCAATAGCAAATTAGACTACGAAAATATCACCAACGTGAGTGTTTGTTTTATTCTCTTACACAATGGACAGTAACTGGTGTGGGATCATAAGTAATTAACACTTGCTAAATGTTCACAGTATGAGCTGAAAGTAAGGGCGTTTGATGGGGCTTATGAAGATTATTGTAAAGTTGAGATAAAAATATCGAATGTCAATGACAATCCTCCAGTCTTCCATCCTTATGATAGAAACATAACAATCACAGAAGAAGAACTTGTGCAGGGTTGTATTACTAGAGTAAGTAAATTTCGATTATTGTCTTATGGTTTTGGAGTTTTCTTTTAATGTTTGATTTTATCTTTTTAATAGTTAGAGGCGTACGATCCAGATATTCAAAACCGGTTTCTTGATCAAAACATCGTGTATTCAGTGGTAAAGGAAGACCAACAAAGCTTAATGACCATTGATAAGAATGGATGTCTGTCTCTTATCAAACCTCTTGATCGTGATCCACCCAGTGGCTATGCTACATGGCAAGTAATTATACAAGCCAGCGATGAAGGTGGTGCTCCCCCAAAGAGTTTGCAAGCGTCGACAGAAGTCATAATTGCCCTCAGAGATATTAACGACAATGCACCGTATTTGGACATGGTAAGTTATATTCTCTGATCAAGATTGTTACATGCTCATATATATGTTCTTCCCTATATTAAAAGTACAATTGAATTTTAAGTTGCTTGTGCATATTATTACAAACAATTGTGAATAGATTACATAATTGTTATTGTTAGATTATGTTTTACAAATAAATTAACAAATTTTTCGAAAAAAAAAATGACATTAATTCCAATGTTCCATAAATATATGGCCTTAATGGTTTTTTTTACGATTTTTAAACTGTAGTTTAAAAAACAAAATTATTTCTTGCAAATGACAGTTCAGTTGTAAACGATGAATGTTGTTTTGTAACACATTTGATTTTATTTCAGCCTACACCTGTAGTTTGGCGTGAAAATCAATCACCTGGAACAATAACACGATTGAACGCTAAAGATAATGATGGACCTGAAAACGGTGCGCCATTTGATTTTTCAATCTCTCCTGATGCTCCTTATGAAATCCAAACTAAATTCAGCATTTCTGGTTCGTAAAAAGATTTATTTATTTTATTTTCGATTTCAAACAATATATATTGTATGTTTATTAAAATATTTTTGTAGGTGTTGAACTTGTAGCATTAACCACATTTGATCGTGAAGAGAAAAAAGTTTACAATATACCTATAACAATATCTGATAGTGGTATACCTAGGATGACTGGAACAAGTACACTTCAAGTAGTGATTGGTGACGAGAATGATAATCCGATGAAGCCAGGCAGCAGCTCCATATTTGTGTACACATATAAAGGCGAATCTCCAGATATGGAGATTGGACGTGTGTATGTTGACGATTTAGACGACTGGGATTTGCCTGACAAAAAGTTCAAGTGGTTACATGGGCCACACGAGCGCTTTGACCTTAAATCAGAAACAGGAATGATCACTATGCTACAGAACACCAAAGAAAATACTTTTATTTTGGAATTTGAGATCACGGAACAAGCGCCAAAAATTGTTAGACATACGGTGAATTCTACTGTTATTGTTACTGTAAAGGAAATACCAGAAGAAGCTGTTGACAAGTCAGGGTCAGTTCGATTAGCAGGAATTTCCGCCGAAGAATTCATTACTCCTGGTCTGGTACGTATTGTGTTATCATTATTCAAATGAAACTTATATTTTATTTGTTATATTTTTTTTCGTTCGATTTGTAATAACATTTTCGATGTTTTTCAGGATAACATTAGTAAAGCCACCATTTTGAAACGACGGTTGGCTTCTATTTTAAACGCTAGCATTGAAAATGTTGACGTATTCACTATTTTGCATTCTCCACACAATCCTAATATTACTCAATTGGACGTCCGGTTTTCTGCCCATGGTTCACCATATTATCAGCCAGAAAAGATTAATGCAGCTATCGATAAACATCAAGCAGAAGTGAGAATATATTTATATATGCGGGGGGAAAAAGGATTTGTGATTCGTAAACTTGGTTTTAATGGATCGTTTTTATACATTTTATAGCTGGAAAAAGAATTGGGTGTTGTGTTTCTGATGGTCAATATTGATGAATGCCTTGTGGAAAAACTGTATTGCGAATCCTCTTGCACTAATTTCCTAAACAAGAGTAACGAACCGGCTGCTGTTTATACGAACACTACATCTTTCGTAGGTATACGAGCTGTGGTAGATCCGTTTTGCCAGTGCGAACAAAGAATTGTGACAAAAATCACGTGTCACAATGGGGGCACTCCAACATCGGACGGGTGAGTTGGTTATTATTTATTAAACACACATGATGGTGACGTTGCCCATCAGTGTTTCATTCGATATCGTTGTTTGTGTTATTTTTCAGCACTGGATGTGAATGTCCATCCGGTTTTGAAGGACCACGGTGCGAAATTCTCAGCATTGGATTTTATGGTGAAGGATACGCCTTGTATCCGTCCATCCAATCCTGCATGGAATCCCATATGTCGTTGGAAGTACGCACCACTTCTGACAGCGGTCTATTGTTCTACGCTGGACCAAGCAGCATTAAACCTTCTCCGTTGTCTGTACAAGGTGGTACATAAATTCAATATCTGTGCTAAATGCGTATATCAATACTTACTTGACGCCTTTGGGGATTTTTTAAAAAATTTTTTCAGATTTCATGTCGCTAGAGCTCAGAAACGGCTTTCCTGTACTTTTGGTAGATTATGGCTCAGGTACGCTCAAAATTGAACAAAAACAAATTAGAATATCTGACGGAGAATCTCATCGCATCGAAATCATATGGACCAATACTGTACGTGTTATATTTACTTGTGCAAACTTGATCATTATTAATGAATGTTGATGGATGTAAAAAATTAACGTACGTGTGTTTTTTCAGAGCATCGAAATGAAAGTGGATAGTTGTAATCTCCCATCATGTTTAAGCCTCAGCCCACCAATAGGGCCAAATGAATACTTGAATGTTAATGGACCTTTACAACTTGGCGGTTCGTTTGTCAATCTTGCTTTGGTAGCGGCGACGCGAAATTGGACCCACAAACCATTGGGCAATGGATTTAATGGTTGTATACGCAATTTAACATTCAATGGTCGTCTGTACAACTTGGGTGCCCCCAGTTTATCACACAATGTCGACTTTTCGTGCACACGTGGTACGGCTGTTGCTGTATCATTTGGTATCGATGCCAGTTTCTTGATTGCCATACTTGTGTGCCTAGCTGTTCTGTTGAGTAAGTTATTAAACTTTGACATATGCGCCTCGACCCAAGTGTCTTCAACATTGTTTTAATGATTGACGTACCTTTTTTAAAGTATTGCTGCTGGCGGTTGTGGTACATAGAAGAAAGTCCGATGATTTGTACAAAGACCAGGACGATATAAGAGAGAACATAATCAACTATGAAGACGAAGGTGGTGGTGAAGGGGACATGACTGGTTATGACTTGAACGTTTTAAGACTTATGTATGATGGCACAGAACCTGTACAAGGATTTGATGACGCTGGAAAACGAGGTATGTGTTGTAATGTTTTTGTTTAACGATATATATATATATATATATAAATATAAAAAATCTATCCGTGTCCTCTAGAATAAAAAGCACAAAAATTTTCCCGTTTTTAAAATGTTTCCGAATAATTTGTAATTACCAGAGTTTGTGCATAATAGGTAGCACAATACAAACATTATTTGACTTCAAAATTCTACTGTTTTCGTATTAAACAGAATTAGTTTACAATAACATTTTAGTACTGATAAATTTCGTGTGTTTTTTGTTTTTCTGTTTTTATATTATTATTATTTCAATTTACAGCACAAGATGAAGTTCCCGACATATGCGGCTTCCTCGGTGATAAATTGAACTCCGTAGATAATGATCCCGATTTAGGCCCGTATGATGATGTACGCAATTACATGTATGAAGGCGAAGGTAATTCAGTCGGTTCGTTGTCGTCATTAGCTTCGGGTAAGTTTTTATCATTGTCATACCCAAATGTCGAAGACCAGGCATTTTTCAAAATCATTTTCTGTTTTTACAGGTACAGATGATGGTGACTTAAATTTTGACTACCTTTCTAACTTTGGACCACGATTCCGTAAATTGGCTGATATGTATGGTGAAGATCCGAGCGACGAAGAAAGTGAAACATACCGCAATACTCATCCAGAGTCGTGGTGCTAACAGTCATTTCAAAGTCGCCCTGAATAATCAGTTACCGGTGCATATGTTATCTGTAAGGTTATTTTAGGCTATAGCGACTACATACTTAGAGTTAATACATACCGATTATGTAAAACAATTTAAACAAATCATTTGTACAGAGAGCTGACGGTGCTCTGACAATTATCCAATATTAATAATAATTATTATTATTACGAATATTTTAATTTTCGTTTAATTATTATTTGTTTTGTGTATTATTGACAGTAACGAAGACAAATTTTTGTATATAAATTCAAAAAATTGATTCGTGATCTCAACATCAGACTGTGTAGTCTAATTGTATTCATTATTTATGTTTTTGTTCTTTTTTTTTTCGTAAAAACAATCCGCAATGATTTGTAAAAGCGAACAATCTATGTACTATATTTGTTTCGCTTGTATATTATTAAAAATTTTAAGTAAATATTTCCATCGCTTCTAAGATAATAATTTATCGTTAGTCGTATTTTTGTATAAATTTTTACGAAATTCTCGTATTTCAATTTGCTGGAAACGATTTACAAATAAGATAATTATTAAAACATTTCGTTACACGATGTTTTTGGCTATTGATGTTTATTTTTTTAGGTACTTAAATGTTTCAATAATATTTACAAACTGCCATTAGATCATTTTGTACTACATCTTTTTACATGCATTGTACTCGTATATTTTGTAAGTATTTATGAAAACCAATCAGGGTTAACTATTATTATGCACAGATCAAGGCATACAGAATTAAATTGTCTAGAAATAACGGTAAAGTTATGTTTCAAAATCAAAAAATAAGTTTATCTCCCTTTCATTTTTTAATAATAGTTTATATTTTTCTATATTGTTTGTATTTTTTTTTTTTTTGTCTAAATTTTATCGAAATACTTGCATTTTGTAACAAAAAAACAACTAGTGTACACAATTCGGGGATATACCGAAATATTTATATATAAAATAAAATTTATCTTTTCTTTTTTAATCATTATTATTACTACTTTGTTGAATTAAAGGATTCGTTAATTATTATTATTATTTTAATTTTTATGTCCTCAACAAAGAACTATTATTATTTTGTGTTAATTCGATTAGTCGATGTAGAATTTTTTTTTATCCTAAATTCGAGCGATTACACAATAGTTGTGTTTGTTCAGACTAAATTTTATCTATCCCTTCGAAACACATTTGTTTAATTTGTATGTATTATTATTTTGTATTGTTGCCATTTGTGATATGTACTTTATTAGTTCATTAATGTTTGTCAAATTGTAGAGGATAAACGAATATTATATTTATACAAAGACAAACAAAAATCATTCCATTTGAAAATAATATTGTCGATGCGCGCATATCTGTGCAGATAAACGACTGAAAATTTTAAGGTAAAATTAATTTTAAATTTAAGAATTTTGTATTCAAGATTTATGTAATATATATAAGCTATACATATTGTATTTATTAAGTTAGGGTAAACAAATTAATTTTCACATTATTTAATCACTTTTTATTTGTACCTATAGACGTGTATTCTTTATTTAACTATACATGTATTAATAAAATTGAACAAGGACTATACATTTTAATATTGGACGTATTATCTTTTGAACAAACACGGTGTTTTTTTACCCTATTCTTTAAGGCGATATTTTTCTACAATAAGATAATTGAGAAATTAACCGCTCGCTATTCGTGATTGATTCGTCTCATGAAATGGATCGTTGTTTAGGCGAAAAAGAACGAAACTACTTTGAAGAAGTTGCGATCGGATCCGAGACTTTATTTTGTTCGGTGTACTTTTATACATTTTATATTACCTAACAGTTTGTTACCAAAAAAAAAAACCTCGTTTTTGGAAAATATGATTTTTTTAACATAAACCTAATCACGTTTTACGGATATTTTCGATATATTTATTTCGTTTCAATTTTAAACTGCAATAGTAGTTTGTTCCTTTGGTTTGTTCGTCGAAAATCCAAAGTATAAAAACATTGTTTTTCTATCAAACCGTTAAAATTAAGTAACGCTTTTTTTTAAAATTAACTGGATTAATTATTTTATTTTTAAACGCGACGCGTTTACTTGACACTGATTTCAAACTATAATGAATTCGGTACTATTTTGTCCAAAAAAACCAATTAGGATTTTCCGAATTGTATGGGGAAACACGATTCGTAAACATGTCAGATATTAAAAAGTCACGAGAGACTTTTTAGATACATAATATAATTTGTATTTCGTTTTCTTTCTCTGCCCCTCCCCTGTCTACGCTTACTATTAATAAATAACGGATGTTTCGATAATTCTATCGGATAGGTTGCGCAAAAAATTACGCGTTTCTCTCCGATTGTCAATTAGAAAACGTTAACTTTTAGCGAAGTTCGTTATTTTTCAACAGTTTACAAAATAGACAAATATATGGGGAGTTACCACGTGACTTTTAAACCGAATAAAACCGTCAATTCGGCGTGTCGTCGTCGTTCGTTTCACTTGATCATATTGTCGAATTAGGTCGTATATATTTATACGCCAAATGACGAGACGAGCCTATAAGCGCGAATCGCTGTCCGTCCGCGTCCAAAATGAACACGCGGACGATTTTACGACGGTACTTTTTGCGATTTTCGGTTTTTGGCCCGAGGGCATTCGACGGAAAACGTGTCGAGATCGTCGTCGCCCGTTCGTGTTCTTCACCAAACAATCCACCGACAATAACGTCCGATACGACCGTTCCGCGAACGATCTAAAAGGTCTCAAGCGGCGTTCACGCCGAACCCCCAAATCCGTTGTTGTTATCGTCACGTCGCCCGTTTTAACGAAAACGCGAACATTAGTCAACAATTTCGTCTCGGCGACCTGTTTGAATACACCGACCGTCGTTTACATCGGCAGCACGTTCTCGGCATATTGCCTACGTTTATTTAACTCCTTCGGCCCTTCATTGACCACTTCGTGTGGACGCCCAGAGGGGCCAAGTCTAAATAAATATATGGCGTCGTTAAACGGAAACAACGGACGTTACGCGGTAAAATCGCTTTTTTTGTAAAACGCCACTGTCGGACGGTTAAGAAGCCATTTAACGGGACGCCCCCGGGGACCCGCGCAAGGATAATATTAAACGCGTCGTACACGAGTAAATTCAATTTTCTGTTTACGTTCGGACTCGTGGCACCGGCGGCGATTGTTAGGTATCCGCGGTTAATCGTTAACGAGGTAACGGCAATAACCGAAGTATATAACGTACCCGTGTCGCGTTTAACATTTACGGGAAGTCGACATTTCGGGACTATCGAAACGCGTTGTTTCTACCGCGTTAATAATTACGTTGGCGAAGGGGTCATTTCGAATTGCGGACTTTACACTCGTAAAACTCGCCCACGTTATTTATTGACGACGATTTCCGTACAAGACGGCGAACTCGGCCCGAATTCGATACGCGTTTAAAAAACACGTTGCCGGCGACGGGCAGGTGATGGGCGTTTGTGTTTCGCTCCGAAAACGCGTTACGGTCGATTTTCGTCGGTCCCGACCAATGGCGTATTAACGCGCGCGCGCGTGGGGGAGGGGAGACGATAAACCTCCCCCTCGCGAAAATTTTTAGAAAATTGAATTTCTCACCGGACGTATATTTCCGGTCAATATTAACCAAAATATTTCGAAACTCGGGCGCACGTAAATACGAATAAAGTCTGTGTAACGTGTCTGGTTATCGTTACGGCACGGAATGGACTAATCGGAATGGACACTGTTAACGAATTACGCGAGAAGTAAATCTGATAAACGAATTCGCCATCTTTCTGGAGGGAAATCGGTACGACCCGCAAAAGAATACGTTTTCGTAAATCGATTTAACGATTCGCTTAGCGTAATAAGTATCGCGGAATAGAAAGTTTGCACGTTAAAACGTAAAATCACGGAAAAGATAACCGATAAATATCGAAACAATATTATCGGATAACATTTAAGGGTGTCCATAGGTTCGTTCCCCGCATCCCGCGAAATTCGGGTCTACGTAACGTACGTGTCCCGACGGTACGCGTAACGATTGTACCCGTCAAAATGGTTGGCTTAGAGACGGGCACGAACGTAGTAGCCGACTCGTACAGAATAATATCGTCGCCGGCTTCGTCGCGTCCCCTCCACCCGTCACCATCAAGGTCGCGATGGCGGACGAACGTCGCCCGTTTATTAATCGAGTACCCTCCCTCCCTCCCACTGTGCGTCGCGGCGGGAAACTAATCAGCCGAACACGGAGATATTTATTATAATTGTCCGTTATTTTCCAATATTTTTCTCCCCGACGACGAATCCTCAAAAGTTTCCCTCGCCGTCGTGATTATATATATATATATACATACGCGAATAATGGCGACGATGACGCGCGCGTGGTCGAACGGCGCCGAACTAATCGGTCGACGAATTTGTTTTCGACATTTTCTCGTTTCGCCATAATCGCCTCTATTCTTTCCCGCCTTTTTTTCGAGTCGGACACCTCGGTCCTCCACTTCACCCGATCGCCCATATCATTCACACACACACACGCCACCAGTACTCCTCATAACACGTTCAATCGGTTCTTCGTTGGCATTCCTCTTCTCGCGCACCTCACTTCCCTTGCCCTGTTCGTACTGCTCCCGAATCGCCTCTCCTCGTTACTAACCGCCGTGTGTCGTCTGTTCCCTATAATCGTCTCCGGGGTGGGGGGGGGCCCCCGAAAACGTTTAACCAGCACGCTTTTCCGGACGTACCGAATTTGGACTAGGGGAGGGGGCCCTAAATTTTCAAAACGATTCCCGCGCGTTACAACGGCGGCGACGTCACCTAATCCGAACGTCGCTATTCATATTACGCGGCAGGTACGGCGACGTATTGCGTGACGACCGTGTTTTATTTCGCCGATAAATCGGCTCTCTGTACGGATAAACCGTGACGTACTTGGACCGGAATGGGGGGGGGGTGTGTTAATTTTGAAATAAATAATTCGGACGACCCGAACGAAACAAGACGCGTTATAAACAGATTATTCGTTTATAACGAGCGCGTTATATTGTAACGTGCGTCGAAGTATGGGGTCATTCAATAGGGACGCTCGATCTTCGATCGGTTATCGTCGTTAATTTGTCTAATGTGTTGTGAATTGTTCAGTACTGTATGGCAAATCACCGTGAACGTGCGCGTTACATTGTATTATCGTTACGTGTTGTTTATCCTCGACACAACCGTACGGCCGAGTCGACTATTCGACGTTTGCTAGCAGCCAAATTCCAGTCAACCGGTTCATCATCGGCTAACCTACCTATACGTCACCGAAACGCAAGGTCCATTGAGACCATCGCTGCTGCGCGTGATAGGTCCCACCGTAATCGTTTCTCTAACGGAGCGCTGATTTTGATAATAAAAATGTACGCGCACGTTGTTCGACACGTTCACGGTGATTCGCCATACTGAACAATCCACAACACATTAGACGGATTAACGACGATAACCGATCGAAGATCGAGCGTCCCCGTTGAAAAAAATATTTCCGTTTTTCGTTACGATTGGCCAAAAATATACGTCGCCTAGACATTTTCGGCCGGCTCTATCCCCTTTTCGTTAGTACGCCACCGCGGGTAACCGAGGCGTTCGCGACGACGTTTCGGCGCCCGCGATTTCCGTCGACCTCCTCGTCCAGCGATCCGCAAATTTGTGCCCGATAACGCCATCGGACCTGACCATTACAATGGTACTACGAATATTGCCGTAGTGTAACGTCATTCGAAACGCCCGAAATATTCACCCGACGACGTTCGCCGCGTTTATTACGAACCTCCTCGTCGGTTAACCACCGTTTGTCGACCAACGCTGGCGCGCACCCGAGTCTCCTCCACGGCCAATCGGTTGGCTTCGAATCTCGGTTTTCTCACGAGTTCCAAGCGAAATTCGCGGTCCGTCTAAAAATACCATCGACGAATACAATCAATACGACCGTTTTTACGTGCGAACCCGTTCGTTCGCTGGACGTAAACGGTATTCGCCTGTAGATTTCGCCGTATTTTACGATTAAAGCGTCGGGAACGTTAAAAAACGAAAACACGAAAGCGTACGTCGTAGCAAGGCGACCGGCGTTCACGGAATATACGAGCGTATAAACACGATGATCGCGTTTCGTCGGTAAAACGGTAACGACGAATATGCCCACACCAGCCGAATGTCGGACCGAAAAACGCGCCAGTCCGGCGGACATTTTAGGAATGTTTAACAACGAGCGAGAAACAATTGGGGGTACGCCGGGGCCGTGAGCATTTTATATGTAGAGCGCTGTGGAGGAGGTTCGTAATTATTCGCGCGTGCTTATTGCCGTACGCAATTCGATCTACGAGAAATACGCGCGTGTTATTTCGCGACGAGATCGTAAACCAGCGACCGCTAATAAATCCAACGCGTTATTATTACCGCGTCGCGATCGGACCGGATCAGATATTTGCGTCCGTCTCGCTTTATAAAGACGAACGTGTTTTATAAGCGCGGACGGAATTCGTCGAATGTTTTAGTCGTTCGCGCAAAGCGAATACGGTCTTTTACTAACATGTTCGTATTATTTTTAACCAACACTTTACCGCGTTCGTTTACGCGTACGATTTACGACCAATTATCGATTAGACGTCGTTTTCTATCAAATAAGAGATACCGCGTAGTTTTATCGAATTTTCGGAATCGAAATTCGTTAGAAACAAAACCGTTGCTACTCGGTACGTCGTCTGTGCACGCGGTTACCGTTTAGTACAGTATGTGTACGTATAACAAGAAGCGCGCGGTACGTTTGTCCGTATCGAACACGCCGGCATTGTCGAAACTGATTCCGTTGCAAAGGGGAGCGCGGTGGTGGTTAGTTTCGAGTTCCATTTTGCCGTACGCACGCTAATAACAATCTCCCGGCCCGGATTCCCAGAGATATCCGCGCGCAAGACCTACGAAATTCGTCGGTGAATTTAGACGACTTCTTCGCCCGCATTTAACCGGAAATCGAAAACACGTTCTGTAACGACGACGCCGCGTAGGTCCGAACGGCGTTCTCTACAAAAGTAATTATCGTCGCTCTATCCTCGCGAAACATTCCTAAACGTCGTTACTTCTTGGACGGTTTATACGCTAAACCGCGCGCCCGGCTAACGTCGCAATTATTTCCGGACGGTAATCCGCCGCGGCGCCATATTGGCAACGTTATAGCGTTACGGTCTCGGCGCGTACGTTTCCGCCGGATCGTTGTTTGAATATTTGCCGTTCGAACGGGCGAATTGAACGACGAGCGTAATACACCCCGGCCGGGTACCCGAAAATTACGTTTGACCGTCGCGTTTCATATTCCGGAAAACGTGTCGCTCGATTTAGTAGCCCGCGCGACAGCGGACACCGCCCCGTCGATTTATTCGAAAACGTATTCGTCGTAAGTATATTCGGAAATACTGGCGCAGTCGTCGTACGGAGAATATTCGAAACCGTATAAATATACGCGACCCTCATTTTCGTTGTCAATTCGTCGGAACGATCGTAATTGAAACTAATTTCTGCCGAGATTTTCGTTACGTTTTTTAGGCTTTCTTTGTTGTATCTCGTCGTCGCGTCAGAAACGTTTACGAACTTACGCGTTTGTTTTTTTTTTATCGTACGTGTACAGCACGGTAGGTATTCAAATCGGAACGCGCGAACTATTAGAATAAATACATACGTACGTTTCAACGTACGAAATCGAATTTAAAACGAAGGACGACGGTAATTACGACATTATGTAAATGTCGAGGTCTAAAGGCGTGTACGGCAAACGCGAAAACCGAGTACATAAAATTGGACATTTTCTCGCCGGACCGATTATTCCCAATCCGCGTTGTACGTATAATTATTATATAGGCGGTGCACGTTTCGGGAATATTAACGTCCACGTAAATATGTAGTCAAAAGTCAACAACGAAACGTCGCATAATCGTGGGGTAGTAAAACAATCCATAGGACGCGCGCGTCGCGTTCGTACGTCTCTTCTACGCGTTTCAAAACGAGTGTACGAACGATATTTGTTTCGATTCTAGAACCAATATTGGTTATCAATTATTCGACCAATATTTAGGGAGACGAAGGAGCGTAATATTTGCATTGGTCGCGTTTCGATTAAAACTTCGATCAAAGCTGACGGCTATTTGTTCCAATGTTGAACACGAATCTATATTTGGTAATTAAATGACGTATATCGGTCGACTTAAGGTGGCTACGCGCTATATGATTTGATCGGGCCGACAAATAGCCTGACCAAACCTCGTGTTTCGCTTAACAGACATCACGACCGGTTTAGTCGGTCGAATTCGCGTCTACTCGCGTTCGCGTGCCGAATTTGTTCGTTAACGAATTATCAGGTCTGTACACAATGTATTATGGCCCCGTTATCCAACTAACGAAAATCGGCAATCGCTCTAACAGCAGCATGATCGCCAACATTGACGGAAGAAACGAAAAAACGAAGGACGTGGGCGAAATAACGAAGAAAATTCAGCCACACGAAAGAATTAGACGGCTATGATTACCGTATTGTTTTGTAGTAATATCTCGTAAACAAGTTAACGGTTTCTAAAAATTCCACCAAACACTTCTCGCTCTGCTAAAATACCGGCCGTCCTAAAGTTCAATAAACGAATTTTAAATTAAATATGAAAAAAATTCGACGGACGTTAACGCCGAAAAGTCAACAAATATCCGCCCGACAACGCACAACACACTGTATATGATTTGACCCGGTCGGTCGGGCGGTCAGACGAAACGGCCAACTGACAAGACCCGACAGTCGGACGACTGATATTGCGGCCGAACAATTTATCCTGCCGGCCCGACCAAATCATAGTGTGCGGCCGCCTTTTAACGGGTTGCTATACGTTATTCTCGTGTTGGCGTAGTGAACAACGATCTCGACCGTTTCGTCGAAATTACAAAACGGACCAAGCGCCAGCGCGATACGTCGCGCGGCTTGTTAAACCGAACGTGATTATAAATAATTCGGGAACGTTTTACGGTATTTTAAACGTAGCCGGGCGCTTTCGTGTCACCGTGCCACACGGCGCATATTGTTGTTGTAAATACCTCTACGGGTCGTTGGAAAAAACAAAAAGACCATATTCGGACGGACGGCGGTTGTCTGCCACGGTGCCCCAAAAACGGTTCGATACCTTTATAGTTCCCTCGCTAAAATTACCGTCGTACTTCGTTCGTTAAATAATGGCCCGGCGAATAATTCGCCCTTCGTTATAACGGAAATTGGTAAACGTACGCACCTGGTGTACGTTTGATAAATGTCGGCCGTCGCGTGATTAAGTACAAACGCTTTTCTATGCACACACGGCGTCACAAGTGCCCCGAAAAATAACGCGCGTGGGCGAGAATTGGCTCGTTTTCGTCAACGAATTTGCCACCGAACAGTACCCCGGGGACACTGGTTAGGTAACCCTACGAATATTCGTCGTGGTATTTAGAGACGCCGTAGGCGATTCGTGAACAAACTGGTCTACGTAGCGACAGAGGGATACCAACGCGGACGTAAAAGCTTCCGCGAGAGTCGGTCGTGTGGTGGCCAGAAAACGGAGCGTCCGTAACAGCAGCTCGTCTTGTATAAATGTATTCGTACGTATCCGCGGCGATTAAACGACAGTTTAGCGTCAATAATCACGGACGTTATACAAATATAACCGACGTAACGCCGTCTGTTTGGCGTCAGCAATCCCTGTTTCATAGGGTGTTAGCGTAAACGTATAATTTTAAGTTATTCTCGTTTTTCGCTTCGAGGGTCACCGACGTTACTCGTCGCGGGTTATCACCGGCCAACTATCCGTACGTCGGTAACGGAATAAAATTATTTCGCCTATGGTATTTGAGTGCGTGCGTTGACTGCGTTCAATAAAAAACACCTGTCCCGTCAAACGGACGATAATATTACGCGTGTCCGACGTGTTTTACCGACGGAATAAACGCGCGCGCGCGAACTTTCGAGGAAGTTTATTAAAAAAAAAAATCCGAATATAAAACCGCGCTATATATGTCCGAACGTCGAGGCTACAGGGGGGGGACCCGACGCGCGAAAATCTAAGTTGAAAATCGCTTTCCACGCGTCGACGTTTAAACGTTCGCGCGCGTACCGGATAACGAATACCGACGATTGGTGAGTGAACGTAGACACGAAAAATGACGATCGTTTTTCGCTACGAAAACAACGGACGTGAAACGTTTACCGTAACGATTCACCAACACGATCACTTAACGGCACGTTGACGCGCGTAATCGTCTACAAAGCGTACAAAACGGTTATCTGGCCGTTATCGATCTGGAATGAAATCAATCGCCGCGGTTTGGCAGCTTACGTCCGATACGTCATTGTATTTCGAAAACGACGTTCGAACTCGATAGCTACGCGATACACGTACGTATACATATATGTATGTATAACGAACGTATGGTCCGAAAACGTACGATAGTTTTAATTATCGTTTCGTAAAGAACAACGAAACATACTCGAATCAAAATAGGTTTCGCGCGTGTGCGTACTATTGTCGATTTTGAACACGTAGTAGTAGTAGTAGTTGTTGTTGTAAGGATTCTCTGTGGGTGTCGAGGGCGCGAACGCTGGGACGGGGTAGTGAAGGGGGGTTTGTATAAAAGCTCCGGCACTTGGCGAGTCTCGGCCATCATTTTCGTCTCGACTTTACCGCTTACACGGCACGCAGCCCACCTGTACATTTTCGAACCGCCACCCAGCACCGTCGTCGGTCAGGTTAGCGTAGCGGCAGTCCACCACATCACACGTCTCGCGCGTTATTCTTTCATCGCGTCGCCGAGGATATACACTCGATACCAGGTACGCGAAAAAACCCGTCGTGTCCACCCTCTCGCCAACCCCCCCCCAAACTAGCGTGTATCCGCGAACAATTCGACGACACACGTTAACGCGGCCGTTACGCTTTTTCTAGTGGCGCGCGTGTGTCCGGTTCACGGGACTCGTTGTGTACGTTGCCCGAGTTCGACGAAGGGACCCGCTCCGCGCCGACATGCGTCGTACCCTGTTGCTGTTGGCCGTGTTTCTGTTGTGCGCGTGCACCGTCACCGCTCAGGTGAACTTCACGCCGACGTGGGGCCAGGGCAAGAGGAACGCGCCCGCTTCCGTGGCCACGGACGAATGCAAATCGATGGACACGCTAATCTACATCTACAAATTGGTACAGGTACGGCCGCCGAACACGCCGACAGTAAAAATACGGGCGACGGTTATTCTCCGCGGATCGTCACGAGAGTTTATTCGTTCGTTAATCGTCGACCGGTTGAAAATGACGGTCGGCACGCGCGCGTATTATGTTGGAAAGAACTTCTCCGACAATTTAAATAGCTCTTACGTGTATATTTATGTATACGCCGCCACTTTAAATATTACCATAAGCTTTTCAGAACGTACTCGCCTTATAATAAATCATAAGCGCTCTGGCGCGTGCACGCTGTTAGTAATCGCGCGGCGCGGCACTATATTATTACGACGATGAAAAAAGATAATGGGCGGGCGAAAGACGCCGTCGTCTAAAGTCGACTGGGCGCCTACTTACGTCGTACTTTCGGTAATTGAATATTTTTACGTTTATTCGCTCCGTTCGCCGCGCAAAGTTGCCGTAATTAAAGTCACGCCGATAACAGATTTTTCAAAAATAATTCGTCTAATACACGATTCCGTATTATTCCGAACGTGTCGCTTTGTCGCTCATGGTGTACGTCGCCATCATGTTCCGATCGTTCGAATAAACGATAATATTACGATTCCCGTTTGTTTTTGGCTCTCGTGTTTTCGATCGTTAGCCAATAACGTCTGGTTTCAATTACAGCTACACCGAACGTTTATTTAACGACAATTAAACGTCGAATCTGTAATAGTAAATTACAAGAGACCGGAGCGGACATTTTATTTTGAAACACTACGGATCGATTCCCAATTCCATTTCGTCGCTTACGTTTAATTTGAATCGAATCTATCGAATTAAATACGCGTTTCGTCCCGTGTCTAATCGACTTTATAGATATTCTGTTGCGCCCGTTCGACGGAAACAAATTAGAAAAACTATACTGGCCTATGGCGTGTCCGAAATAAATGTACAAATGTTTTCGGTAGGTAAACGCTAAGCGAAAACTTACACGGTACACAGAGGACGCCGGAAACGTAACGGTTTTCGAATAATATTTTATCGGCTGGCGCCCGTAAATGATCGTCATTCGTTTGTACCGGTGGTTGGAAACGGCGGGAATATAATCGATTTCCGCGCGAATAATCTAACGCGTAACCGGCAAATGTCAAACCGTATCGCTCATAAATGTACGCGTTTATTATAATACGCCGGTAAGTACACCGAAGTCTAAGACAAACAAACATAGCCACTCTACACGAAAGTAATTCTTAATGCGCATCTTGAATCTTTCTCGGTAGACGTTAATTATCAAAAGCCTATTATCAGTTTGTTGAAATTAGTAATTAACAATTAGGCATACGCCTACGTTAAATATTAATATATATATATGTACGTATATTAAAAATAAATATATTCTTAATAACGAATTCAATTAGCTATTTGTAAATATTTACTCGTAACAAAAACGTTACTAAAATATCGATAATATTTTATTATTTTCGTTTTAACCATTCCCGGTAGTTGGACGCGCAGAATAAGTTTCTATCAATTTTTCGTTATCGAGTTTATTCGTATTGAACGTAATCCGTAAGCCAAAAGAAACGTTCAGCGGTATAAACTGTTTACACGTTATATACATAAATTATATTTACTTCGGTAAAATATTTATTTTCTATTTATACAGCGACTACGTATATCGAATATTCTACTTTCTCGTTTTACACCAACTTGAGATCTAATATTTTCAATCGCCAACGTACTTAAAATCGAATAGACAGTTCGCGCTTTTACTGAACCGTTACGGTTTGTAATAAAATCGTTAATACAAGCTTCGGACGTTAATTGGCCGTCGCGTCGGGAGTATAAATAAAAACGCGTATTTTTCTCGTATCGATACGTAATACTAGTTGTTATCGATTCCATATCAAAAAATGAAATTAAATCAAAACGATCGTGTACATTATCCGATATTCGTGAAATTTAATTAGATATACGGTTTTCTTAATTTTTCTCCCGTTTTAATTGTAGTGTAGCGCCAAGAACTTGAAAATTACGACTATAGTTCTTTTTCTCCTAATCGACGAAACGAATTTTTACTATCACACGATCGCGACGTTAATAATAAAGAATTCGCGCGACTCTTCTCGGTTATATTTCGGATAGTTTGCCGTCTATTCGATAATATTCGATGCGTTTTTCTCGTTACCACCGGTGAGGAGTTTTACGGCGGAGGAGTCGAATCATCGAGTTTTAATTGATTACAATAACCGTCCTCGCCGCGAAAAGCGAAAAATACGTTTACGCGGCACCGTTTAACGTGTTTGCCGATCGACGTTTCCATTATTATTGCTGTTGTTGTTTGTAGAACGAAGCCCAGCGGATCGCAATGTGTGAACGGATGTCCACGTCTTGAACGAACACGAAAGGAAATGACGACCGTTTACCATCAGCCATTGAACACGAACGACGGGACTTTCACACATAATATCAGTGTTAAATTTTTAATTTTAGTCACATTGTAATATTATATATTCATCATGTACACCGAACAATTTATACGGACACGTGTTTATATATATACCGCAGTCGATCCGCCTTAGACGATTTACATAGTTTCCTTGTTTACAATAAAATGCATCGCTTTCACTATTAACGTTTTCGTGTGCTAATATTTTACGTTTCGTCGGCTAAATTAGACCCGTCCGAGCTACGAGTTTGTTACGAGGAACAAATTAACGAGCGTACCAGTTTTTATCGTAGTTAAATGTCGGATATCCCGGTTAGATATCTCGGGTACACTTAACTACTGACTCGACTTGGGCGGCATTATACGCGCGCGTGCAGGTAAAACACCCACGGATTGTCGAAACTGCATTCGGAAATATCGGCGCGAGTCTTTCGGCGATATAAATAATTTTGACACGGCACGTCGGCGACGACACGAATACGGTTGGCCACGGCGGGGATTTATTCGATATTCTCAAAGGTACGGTTAAGAATCGAAATACAGGACGACTAAAATAACTCGTGTGCCTTAGATCAAAGGCGGTGTAGTTTATTCGTGTTTCGCGATATTTACGTCGAACGAAATATTCTACGTATATGTAACGTACATATTGAAATTTAATCGGTTACTAATTTACACCGAGCAAATATATTACGCGGTCAAAACGTAAATATATACGAGGGCGTATATTATGTTTATACACGAAATACCTATTAACGTCGGTAAACCTTTTGGAACAACTATTTTCGTGATCCGTTTGGAAATCACGTTCGTTCTACTTTCAACGTCCGTACAACAATATCGTACGATCGGTTTATTTACGTTTAAACGTCGCGCGACGTTGTTTTCGCAATTAACAGTCGTAACCTCGCCTGTACGACGGCGGTTTGTCGGAACCGTTTGCATCGAACACGAAATACCGCCTAAGACGCTCGCTACGGTCAAATCGTTTACGGTCCGTGCGCGACCTTATATCGCCACACAATTTCGGCCTCGGCTCGATACTCGCGGTATCGTCTACAACGCGCGAAACTCGCCGACCGTAAATATACTCACTATCGCTTTGGTTTGAACTCGTCGTGTCCGCTACACGGCGATAAACCAACGCGTTGTACGCGTGAAACGTCGGCGGCTTATTTAGAAATATAAACGTGTTGACCTGCCTGCGTAATACACACGGCGACGTTGAATTCGATTAATCGTCTTCCGCCTAAAATAGATACGATCGATGGTGTTTTACGCATCAATATTACTTAACGACGGGCAATTTCGAAACGTAAAACACGAGTCGATATTACACGATTAATACGTACGGATACAACGTGTAAAATACCAAAATCGACGACATCTTTAAGAATTCGTACAAAATAAAAAACCGAATCGTAAGAAATACGTAGTTCCTAAAGCGCTCGATTTGCGAAGTTCAAAAATACGTGCGTGCGTTTACGTGTAGCTTCATTCGCTATAAATAGGTATATAAAACACATCCCGTAAACATCATACTAAAGGAATGGCTCGAGGCGCCCACGTTTAATCGTTTACGAAAACCGCCCGCTCGTTTTGTTTTTTGGTTAAGAATTTTGAAAATGCCTGACATTCGATAAATATCTCGCCGATTCGGCAATACCTTACATAATGTTGTCTTTGCAGCGTGTCGAATTATAATATTATAATCTCCGTCGTGTATTTTAGCTATGCTATAACGCCGCACCGCGTAGCGGTTAGAAGATTTAACGTATACAATAATATAGTCGTCTACGCCTTAAGACGGAAAATATTGTACTTACGAAAACTGACGAAATTGTACGTAGTTCGCCTCGCGGGTGAAATATGTACGCAAACAACATTTTCCGGACTCGGACACGACGCTAAGTTGGAAAAACAAAATTTCGAACACTAATACGACTTACGAGAGATCCAATTATCACCGTCTTAACGTACAAATATTATTATACGTTATTACGTTTAATTCGTGTTTTTTACACGTTTAAAAAATATACCGTGTTTGTTTACCATAAATTTTAATAGTCGGCGCTACATACTTAAAAGTTGAGATATACTTAAAAACAACTTCGAAGTCAGTTTAAATTCTTTTCTCTCCCGTCTTCCTTTGGCGATCGTTAAACCGACGATCGGTAAAAGTCGACGCTACGATACTCTAATGATCGTACACTTTAAAGAATTGTCATTTTCAACATCGGCCGTGATCATCTAGTGTGGTTAAAACCTTCCGGTGTATTATAATACTGTTCACGGTATACATAATTTTTTTTTCAAGATTCGTTTTGTAGTTTTCCTTGTACGCGTATCGTTTAAAAGTTTATTTACCCGTATAACGCCTACTTTTTCATAAAGTTATTGCGTATTTATTTAACGAGCGTATAGAAAATCGAAGGCGAATAATTGTAAATTATACTCACCAATAAGGCGACGACGAGAGTCGGTAAGTATTAGATTAATCGATAAAATTAAAATACAAAATGTTTACGGGTAATGTCAACGATGGTTAGTGCCGAATCGAAACACGAATATCGCGTAAATATTTATAAACGGTATTTAGTTTTTAACGTTCTTGATAACTAAATGTCCGACGTATCGTGTACCCGTAATGCCGAGATAGCGCAAACAGTACGTGATATGGCAATCTAATATATCCGAAATGACAAACAAAAAGAATTTAACCGACTTAATAATACGAACGCCGATGGCGATACAAATTAATATTTGATTGTTCGCCCGCGTTACTTTCAATTCGAAATCGACGGGCAATTTAGACCTTAAAAAATAAATCGACCGTGAACAACGTACTACGTTTGGACAAGTCGCGTAGGCAATAACGGCCGAAATTCGGAACCGTTGAAAAACCGTACGTAGAAACGTCTGGCGGCTCGGGATCGAAATGTGTACCGACGTACGTACATGGTGGTGCCGCGAGTCCATTAACCCCGTTGAACGATTCTACCTACGATTATTCTTATGCATAAGAAGGCGCGATATCAAATATATTTCGAATAAACTGGAATAAACCCGTTGGAAAACGATCGCAATTTTAAATATTACCCCGCGGCGTTTCGTTTCGTTCGATTATGAAACGCGATCAAAAAACGTCGAAACGATACGGACCAGCGACTGTTTATTACAATCGGACGCGTTTCGGATTTCTCGTTTAAAAATGTTTCGTAAAAATGTGGTTTCGAATTACATATCCGATGTGTATACCTCGGGAGCAATGTAAATTATAATTAGCGATCGCGGACGCCCCATTCAGCATCCGCCAAAAATACTATTTTTGTTAATACTTTTATAGTTCCACAAGTGTACGCGATTACGTCAATTGAAAATGAATCACGCTTGCCAGTAACAATTTTTTATATTTTAAACGTCGTATCGAGTGTTCCAATTAGTAGCTTTTATCTCAAGGACGGCTTTTGCGGTGTTCAACAAACATCATGTCATCTGTATACCATCCCCACACGTCGAATTTCAAAATAATTCGCCGAGTTTTTATAATCCCGATCGAATCGTCCCGAATTTCAGCTGGTCCTTTATTAGTGTGTTCTCGTCAGCGATGATTAGGTCGCGCGAATATAAATAGATTAAAAATCTAATTTTAAACAAAGGCGTACTAAAAATACGTTTTACTCGAAACAAAAATATATTTTTAAACGAGATAAAACGTGATTTTTTCACACAAATTCTTCGGTTATTTTACGTTAAATTATTCTCCGATTGATGTAATTTGTTCGATTAACGATTAATTACGGATATAGTAAAAAATGATCTACGTGGTTTATTTATATTCGATTATATTTTTGGCCAGTGACGTAAGTATGTAGGTTCCCGTAGTCGTACGTATTATGCGCTATTAGACTTTCCCGGGTCGGTGCAGTGTAAGCGAATTTACTTTCACGTCTGTTGATTAGTATGTACATATGTGCCGAAGTAAATTCGCCCTTACAACACACAAACTCCGAAATGATCAAAGAACCAATCGGGAAAAACGCGTTTTATTTTATAATTAACTAAAAATAAAATAAATCTATCGATCGATTGTGTACACGTTTGTGCGCTTTCTCAATAGTTGGAAAAGCAAAGTTTTTTCATTTACGACGATATTTATAATATTATCTTTGTTTTTGTACCTGATTATATTGTTTTTAAGATCGACAACACAATCGACAGACAGTTTTCTATACACGTTTGCCCGAAATAAAATAAAAACTATATAAATGTAATAAAAACGTATTTACGAGTTAAATACTCTCTGGATACGTTTTTCCTTCTATCGACCATATTGTTTCTATAAACGTTGAAAATAACACGAGAATACGTTTTCCATTACGTACGATGTAAACAAAAAATTAATTCGACTATAAATCGTGTAATCGTTGTACATTTCAATTACGATCATTACCTTAGAACTGTAATTGCAACGGTTTCTAATCATCTGTCCGCTCTGTATAAGTGTCTGGACTTTTAAGATCCGGCCCAAGGGTGTAATAGCTTACGACTTAAAGTACGAAGCCGACGAACCGATCCAATATAATATTATAATCGTATTCGGATTTACCCCAAAGCTCTATTCGTAATATTATAATATCGTGCTGAGCAACTAACAACGATAATACAAAATAAAAGAATACGTTAGGTATAAAAAACTTACAATTACGTTTATTGGTTTATAAATTCAAGCATCACGTTCGTATATATGAAATATTATTTTTGACGTTCTTAATATCGATTCAGTTACCTAACCTCATTGCTAAGAGACACTTTGAATCAATTTCAATTTTTCTGCGTATGTAGTCTAATATATTATTGGTACAGTTACAAATCGGTATATTTAATTCGAAATGTTTTTTTTGTTGTAAACTGTAATTTACACGTTTTAAGGTAATATACAAAATAAATAACACGTCATATTCATAACGAAACAATAAAATTTATAATTATACCAATTCCTCTAAAACGTTTGTTCTCTGAAATAAATACATTTTCGTATTAATACCTTTAACTCAACATTATCTTGGTTATATTCTAAAATGTGTCTTAAACACGATTTTACAATTTTAAATTATTACCATTTTAACTTGTAACAATTTTAAAAATATTTTTAAACACAATTCATTCGTCAATAATCACAGTACAAATGTCACTAAAAACTTTCTACAAATGCCGTAATTTGTTCTCGTTTATATAATTATATTCTCTGTTGTTTGCCCCTAAATAATAGATCTCACTTCGAAAACGATTTTACACTTCCTTCAAAATTTAATTAATCTTTGTCGTTTATTGTTTACAAGTAATTTCGTTCGATAAAATATGCCATTAAATTGTCAAATTAATTCAGTAACTAGTGCAAAACGTACGCTCGTTCGACTCGCTAAACATAATTATCGCTATATAATAAAAATGTCCGATTATTTCGTGTAAAAATATATAATTTCTTTTATTACGTCCGTGTACCTAATAGTGTAAATAAGTAGGTAAAGTCCATTAAGCTACCGATTCCCGTTTTACCATATTATTAGTCATTTAATCAATAATTATTCGTATAAAAGTCAATTGTCGTCGCGTTCATTTATTGAAAGAAGGTTTTACGCAAGGAAAATGTCCAACGATAGGTTACACACTTACGAAATAAACTATTTCCATAACACGATTATTTTTAAACGGAATTTACGTAAAAGAAAATAATAGCGTATAAACATGTAAATTAACTAAAATTAATATTTCTTTTAAAGAAAACACGCTACAAACATTACTCAGTAAAATTGTAATTGCACGTTCGTCTAACAATTACATGTTACAATAGCGTCATCGATGGTGGAACAAGTAATTTTGGAAAGTTATGAACCAGCGTGCAAAATGATACATTAACACAGCGTAATCTAGTGGTAGCATATAGCAATATACCGATAAGTTATCCTTTTCGCCAAAAGAAGGATATATCATATTTGTTTCGCGCCAAAAGCTTTGCACATTATTTATTTATACAGCTCTACATTTTTTAAATTTCAAATATCGTAATATGCCTATATGTTCAATTTATGGATTATTGTAATTCGATTAAGGACGTTTTTTCGTTATTAAGCAGTAACATAGTATCCCAAAATGAACGTTTTAACGCTATTATTTGTTGTCGCTAATAGAACATGCGTAAACTATCGAATAGTAGGTAACGTGTTTTTGTTTACAACAAACTAATTATTTTCACCGATTTGTTTTTATTTTTGAACGAATCAATCAACGTCGTGTACGTACTTGAAAAATTCCGTATATTATTTTTACAAAATTCTATTAATAAAAAGAAGATCTATTCTATTTGTTTGACCAATAAATCGTGTTCGAAAAAAAAAGTGTATCGTTTTAAAACTAATTAAAATTTTACACGATCCGACGAATCTTAATATTTTTTTAAATCTAAAACCTTCAAACGATCAATTCTCGTATATATACATATAATCTGAATCTCGGGAACGGCTCCAACGATTTTCATGAAATTGAGTATGCATGGGGTTTTGAGGGCGATAAATCGATCTAGCTAGGTTTCATTTTTACAAAACGTTTTATCCGTGTTTTCAGTAAGATAAATAAATTGAAATAAATAATTATTAAATATTTATTTTAATAAATTATAATAAATAGTAAGAGAATAAGTATGGTCCTATAAGTTAAAACATTGAAAAGTATAAACTAAATGCGTATAAATAACCATTTTTCGTATATGTTATAGAATTTAAAACGTCAATTAAAAGTTTATTTTATTTAATACATTATTTTATTTTTATTTTATAAAATATTTTCTAAAAAAACACGAAAAAAATGACCGAATTTAAAAAAAAAAAAAATTCGGTAAATGAATACATAAACTGACATCTGTGGGCGAGTAGTAATACTATTTTTCTTTTTTAATTACTGCTTTACCGACACAGCAACACTAAAGCTACTTCAGTAGATGAAAAACAAAAATACCTGGTACTTAAAAATACTACATAAAACCGAAAATCCATTATTTTACGCATTTTCCTTCTGATAGATACCTATATATAAATCCGTACGATTTTATTACGAAATACACAACACATAAACGCATTATGTCACTCATAGACCTACAATCATATACTGACCTATTTTCGTAATACATCTACTGTTTAAGTTTAGCAGCCGACTTGCAGTTTCCTTCTATTAATAACGCTAGGGCAGTGTTGCGTAATCTGTTGCAATTACGTGGGATTCCTTTATTCCCGACACTTGGGTCAACCACTCCCCATATTGTTTTGACAATTGTAAATTTAATTAGTCCAAGAGGTTTTCTCATACAGCGTGTTATTATTTTTTTTTCATTTTTGTGAATGAAAAAACAGTCAAAATGTAATTAATAATGTAATAAATGTAATAAATTTTTAATAACCGAAATTTCTCGAATAAGAAAAAACTAGTGTCAATACAAAAGTATTGTTGGTACAATAAGTAAATCATCATCATCATTGTCCTCGCCTTATTCCCATCTATTTGGGGTCGGCCACCTTAGTCTTAAACCTCCATTTGCCCCGATCTCCCACATCCTCGACGC
>JAIPRN010002072.1:0-35089 GCA_025469175.1 Geopemphigus sp. TES_GeoC_2020 | reverse complement strand
GCGCCGGGTATTTTTTTTTTTTTATTAGAAATCGAAAAACATAATAATCCGTACAAAATAGGCGCTGCCGCTGCTGCTGCTGCTGCACAATCCGACGGTCGGTCGGCGGTACATCGGAAAACCGGTTTCGCCGTGTCGCGCCGCTGCGTCGTAGTCGTCGTCGCCGTCGTCCCGCGGGCCTTTTGTATTACGTTTTCGAATAAAATATCCAAATATTACGACGGACGCCTAACCGCTCCGCGCGCGGGCGCACCACCACTCCTCCTCTCAAACACACACACACACACACACCGAGATTTAATCGAATAACGTTAAACGATACCGCCGCGCCCGCGTCTCGTCGTGTTTGGTTGGCTCGCGGTAGTCCGTACATTACGTACAGGTAAAATACGACGCGAATAATATCTTTTCGACCTGTTCCCTAATAACCGTCGCGGACAATAGTCGTCTCGGCGACGAACCCTTCGGATTTTTTTCCCCCTTTTATTTGTCGAATAATATTCCATTCGTGCCCGCGCATCGCAGGTACGTAGGTAAACAGGTCGCGGTATTTCGTCGGCGCGCCGTTCCACCCGCTACCCCGTCGGCGACCACCCACGCCCTGTAACCACCGTGGATTTATCACCACCACCGCCACCGCCACCATCAGCAACAGCACAGTTCACTCGTTCACTAGCCAACCCTCGTATCGTGCTCAGTATTATCCAAATAATCTTTCGAAATATTTGGTTATTCGTTTCTCACGCACTCGTCGACGCACGTTTTCGTCGTCTCTTCGCGTACACATTCCCCGGACTTCTTTTCTCGACACCTGCCCAACTTCTTACGTTTCGTTCTCTCCTGCGCTTGTTTCCCCCAGCCACTCATATAGGCCGCCTTTGCCACCCCTCACTACGCGTTTCCATGTTCGATCGTTTACACGATAACCAATCGTACTCCATTCCTCCGACGTATCGGCCGTACTTAACCGAAGTAAATTATAACGTCGTTTACGCTTAAACACCACCGTCATTAAAACGAATGTACAGATTCGAAACGATAATTACAATTATACGCCCCGGAATACTTTATTTACGAATTTCCCAATCGTGTTCAGAAAATCAAAATACCGCACACCGAACTCGTCGTTCTTACGAATCGGTTAAGTCAGTATGTTTCGTGTACGTACGTAAGGCGGTAGAATTCGTTGGTATTCTTCGCTACAATCAACGAGTTAGTCGATTTTATTTTTCCGGAATATGTCAGAGATTTTAGAATTTTATAAGTATTTTTAATTCTTTAACAACGATAAATGTTCACGTTCGGAATATGTCGAGTTGAAATATATTATATACGTTTATCTAGGTCGGTAATATATTTTGAGCGTTTAAAACATACAAACATTTGGTTCAAAACCAAAACGCAAAAAACGTCACTTTTATTGTTCGTCCGCGGTCGTTTTTAACTACTCTCGATACTATAATGGAAAAATCGAAAAGCGTTTCGAATAAAGTGCCAACCGCAAAGTGGTGACGGCGTACACATGTAAAGATCAGAGCGCTCGTCTTAGACGAAAAAGTGTTGGCAGACGAAATAAAAACGGAAAACACATTTCGTTGTCGAAACGACGATTGTTTTTTTTTTTTTTTTAGAGTCCGTCGATATATTTTACGTATTGAATGTGTGGGAGGCCTTGGCCTAAATAATGGTCACGAACCTTTGGTCTACGTCGTTTCGATAAATATCGACGAATTTCCCGTCGTCGTAATATGTGGGACACTTAGCACTTGGCCACACTAAATCCGTCCCTAGGGTAACGTCTTTCACCAGCGTACGTACACGCCAACTCCTCAACCGTCGGATACGTCACGAACAATATTTTTAGCAACTGTGATCGACGCGTGACGTCCAAGGTCCAGCGTACATAGGTTTATGTATAAATGTGTGTGCGCATTTGTATATATATATATGTATGTATATGTGTGTGTTTGTGTGTCTGTGTATATTTGTATATGTATATTTATTATTGTATATATGTATATACACACGTATGCGGATAAATGGCGAACCCGCAGCGCGAGACTGTATTCGAATTGCCTATACGGAGAGCCGCGCGAACGTCGAGTCGTTTTGTCGAAATTTTTTTTTCAGACGATACGTATAAAAAATGGCGACTCGACACTTTCCTAATTTCGAAATTTCAGGTCGCTACCGGCGAACCGAATTCGCCGTCAATTGTATACTGACCTCGTCGTCCGTTCCGTACAATATTCTCGTCGTTTAGAAAATATATATTTCGGCCGGGAAAACGACGTTCTCGCTCGGTTATCGTCGGTGTCGTATTATTATCGTTATCGTTACGCTACGTCGCGGAATAATAATCATAATTCGAAACGAAGAACAAAAATACGATTTATATTTTTCATACGATTACGTTTAGACGTTTCGACGTTTAAATAAAAATATAATACGATATTATCTCGTTAACTTTTTTAAAATAATCACGTTAAACGGCCGTAATTCCTCGATTTTCTGTAAGGATCGTACGCGTATTTTTTTAACGGAAAAATTAACGACGAATACATTTTCGTATTGGGCTTCAAAATTCGAAAACGTTTTTTTCGTGTATTACGTTGAGAATATTTTCGAAACGAGTGAAATATTCGCAAAACGCGCGAACGGCTGCGATTAAAAAACAAAACCCGTTTTCAAATTACCGGTCAACCAATTTGGATCGAACGCAAATCGCGTATAATGATCGAGCCGTAAAGCCAAACGGGTGAAAAGCGGAATAAAAAAAAAAAAAAACAAAAAAAACAAAACGGTGGACGCTATAACGCCCCGGAAATAACAACGGGTTCGCCGTGGTCGCGATTGTATTATGGCGCGTTATCGAAACGCTATTTCCATCGAAATTTTTACGCCCGTCGTTCGGAGAAGAGAAAAAACAAATACGTTATAAACAACGTACCTATAATCTCGAAATCGCGTCGCGGCGTGCGACCACCATATTACACGTATTATATATTGTATATATATAAAATCCGTCCGGGCGCGTAGATAGATGGGCGGACGGAGATAACGCGTTTACAAGCGCGGCAATGCGAGTAAATAGTGGCCCGGTCTATATAACGGATCGGAATCAAGATAACGTACTTTCCTGGAGCCACACATCGTGTACGGCTTTAGAAGAAAACAACAAAATACCCATTTAAGAATATACATATACGTTTGTACTCGGTATATAAGACGTGTGTGTGTGTGTGCGTGCGTGGAAGAATTCTTTATATAACTACGGTGTCCATAGGTATACACTAAATACACACACACACACACACACACACACACAGCCGGTCGGTTTCTAATTACGGTACGTCATTTCTAATGCGTTTTACTTGTACGGCGTTATTTATTTATTTTTTTTAAATCGGGGAACGGGGGGGGGGAACGAATCGCCCTATTCGGTTGGCACCCGAAAACGATAATTATCGGTTCTTATTGCGTGAAGTGTACACCGGTCAGTTTCGTGACAAACGTTATATACCGGTCCTCCTTCGTCCACCGAACCGTACCTTCTTCTTAGGCCGTCTATATAAATAAACGTAAAAATAACTCTCTCTCGCGGGCGCGCGCGCGCAGCGCCCGTACACACACGCACGGGCATATTTACGTACGTGTGTATACATATACACCTGTATAGGCCGGAATAACCGCGCGTCACCGCGATGAATCACGCCGGTCGAAAAGGTAAAAACAACTTGAAAGCAAGCTCGATTTAAATTATTCGTTCAACGACCCGATGGTACTCTTCGGTAAGTTATAGCCTCGGACAACGCGGCGAGAATTAATACTGGTTAAACGCGGGCTGGCGATCGCGACGAGCGGTGCGCGCGCGCACGTAGCTTTCGTACCGCGAGAGATAAAAAATGATATTAACGCGTATCGAACGTAATATACGGCGGACGGGCGGACGGGGGGGATTCGAATAAAAAAAAAAACTGTTCCCGGGCCCGGTCGGAAAAACAACGAAATACGTTCGGACGAAAGCAATTACGGTTACGACGCGTTCGACGTACATAAATTATATCGTACGGATATTTTTACCTAAACCGTAAAAGCGTACGCTATATGGTATAAAAAATACGACGCGGTAACACGAACGACACGTCATTTTATTTATTTTTTTTTTCATAAACCTACCGCGATGACGAAAATAAAAGAAACCGATATTTCGTCTCCGTTTTGAAAATCGTTTTTCGTTGGACACCGTTCGTCCGTTTTACCGAATCGTCGTCGAACACGAGTTTCCGTATTTCGTCTAAATATCATGTACGACCGACGTCCCAGCCGATAATGGAACGCGCGGTTTTCAGCCGTCCGCGACGTCGTTCCGATTTACGTACGTTTCGATAATAATTACGATCGTGGTAATAAATATGTAAAATCGATTCGACGCGTTTGCGTCGGATCGCATAGCCTATGGTAATACGGTTTGACCGCGATACCAGAGACGCCGCGTTTGAACTACGGGAATAAATTATCGAACACAATAGAGGGACGCGCGCGATTCGTACAAATTATTCATTCGCTTATGCCGGAACGAATCGAAAAATATAACAACGTTGTAAAAGGTCGCGTCTAACGAGGTGCACTATTTACGACGATTACAATAATCGCGTTTTGCAAAAGGTAAGGTTATTATACGATTTCTATACACGATTACGATACGTTTTCCGTGGTAAATATTAAAAGCGATAAAAAGGAATTATCGGGTCGTTTTGGTACGAAACCGTATTTATAATTGGAGTAACGACAAAACGAGTTTATTTTTAAATTAATCTCTGAGGACGACTAAACTAGAACGTACATTTAAAAAAGAAACGACGATTTTTCCATAAATTTTTACTTAAAAAATGGAAAAACACTCGAAATATCGGTACGCGCGATATCTTAAAAACATTACCAACAGTCAAGTCCGTCTCTCGACGTAAATTCGTCGTTTTAGGCGTTCGTCATTATTTAGAAACTATAACGCATTTTCGAAGAACGCGTCGAATTTCGTCAACGGTCGAAGACGTTGAACAATATCGAATACAACGCGAATCGTAGTAGTAGTAGTAGCGGTATAATATAAAAACGTACGTACGTATTTGTCCGAACGGGAATCAAACACGTTTAAACACTGTCTTTCGAAATAAAAACGTCGATCGATTATTTTTTCGCGCATGGTAGTCGCCTATCTATTACGGCCGTGAACGACAACCAACGGGGCTCGAATTATCGGATTCCGAACGAATCGTTTTATCCGCTTCGAGCAAATTCGGGTGACCGATACAGCGACGGACACGGTTACACGGCCGTGTCTTTCGACGAACATTTCAAAATCAAAAATAACGAATTACGCGCGAAAAAGAACACCGGATACGCAGCGACGTCGTATGGCGAAATATACCCGCCACACGTTCGATTTCAGACGGTACCATGAAGATAAAATAATTTTACACCGGACGCGACGTGTTCATTACGGGCGGTACCGGATTCATGGGCAAAGTGTTGATCGAAAAATTGCTACGATCGTGTCCGGACGTCAGCAATATTTACGTTTTGATGAGACGCCGCGAAAACAACGACGTGCGCACCAGAGTTCGAGACATGTTGGCGTTGCCGATTGAGATTTCGACGCGGAATACGCGTCGTTCGAAATGATCGAAATACGCATACGTGTAACGTAATCGGGGGGGAGGGGTTAAAAATAATATTCGACAACTCGACGTTAATCGATAGTAAAAATCGCCCTACCGCGGGGTAGTATATACGCTAACAGAAGCTGTTAAAACGAGCCGGCAACGCGTTTATAATAATTTTCGAGTAAAAACGACGTTTTTTAATTCTTTTTCGTCGTTTTCCGTTTGACAGTTTGCTGACGATTAACTCGTCTATATATAGGTTTTGTTTTCCGCTTTAGTTTTTTTTTTTTTTAAATTAATCCGTTACACTCGTATCCGATCGACGAATATATAATATATTATTTATATACTTGTAATATCAACTGGATAGTTTTTAAATTTCGAGGGTGAACGGCGCGGAATGGATATACGCGTAACGCGTCGTCGTTTATTACGAATAATGTGTAAATAAAATCGTAACGAACCTCGTGAAATTGAGGGGTCGACATAGGTAAAATCAAATAAAAAAATAGTGACCCTCGATAGGGGCGAACGTCATTATTCGCTAACGACACGCGGTCTACGGAATAAAGCGACGTTGATTTTTCGCGTGCTAGCTGTTCTAAAAGTTAAGGACGGAACGGCCCGGTTTTGGGGAGGAGAAAATAATTCCCGTGCTGACCAGATTGGGGCTGAGCGACGACGATTACGGTACACTGACCAGAAACGTGTCGATCGTGTTCCACGTGGCTGCGACAGTGCGGTTTGACGAGCCGATCCGCGACGCGATTATCAAAAACGTGCGAGGGACGAGGGAAATCGTAGCGTTGTTCAAGCGCATGAAAAATCTATCGGTAAGACTAGAGGAAAACGTTCGGGGCGATATACGCGTCCGGCTATAAATAAACGATAGAAATCAACGTAAATAATTATTTTCTGGCTTCGTCCCAAAACACGTTTGTACACACACACACATACGAACGGGCAAGGAGTTCAATTATTGGCGTCTCGACGAATCGTGAGCAAACGTTTGCCTAAAGTAGCTAAACCACGTTTCGATCGAACGTTTTCAAACAATTTACCCGCATATTATATATATATATATTCCCGACGTTTATACGCGTACAACTTATCGTAACAACCAACCGCGTTTACGGTCACAAGCTCCGGAAATCGTACGAAACGAGATACGTCGTTAAATTGTAGCTTTTTTAATACGAATAATAGCGGCGATATTGGACAGAGGTCGCGTGATTTCTGCGCGGTCATAGTTTCTCTCCTTAACGAATACACACGATAATATATTACACACGAACTTCCATCGAAAACGTAACGTCGTTACTAGCGTCCCCGTCCGTTTGTAGCGTTCCAACGCGTTTTATACAACTCGGCGTCGCGCCGTGTCGTTTATGATTAACCGTATTTGACGACGATCATTGCGTATTACGTGAAAAATAAATACGCCGGCAGGTATTCTTGCACGTGTCGACGACCTATTGTAATTGTAACCGGATATACGTGGAAGAGAAAGTTTACGAATCACCGATCAGTTGGCGAGATGCGATTTCGATTGCGGAAAATTTCGACCCGAAATTAGCCCAAATTTTCACTACCAAGTACGTACAACGGACAAAAAAAAAACGAAACTTATTGCCGAATAAGTTGACGATACGCGCGCGTTACCGTCGCTGGTCGTCGGTGTATATTTTGTCCGCGTGGCGGTGAATCGCCGCACTTGACCCGACCCTAAAACCCGCGTACGAGTTGCGACAAGGACGTACGAACTGGCTGCCACGTAATAACCACCGGTTACGTATCGGCCGAGTAGGTAATTATTATGGGGACACCGAGTCCCGGTGGTTGGCTAAAGCGTCCCCGGAAAAACGCGTTTTCTTCCCTCTACCGGATCCTTCTAGTCCCGTTCTACGAACTTACGGCGTTTTCGAGAGGTTTATCATTTTGGCCATTTTGGTGTATCGATTCGGCCTAAAACTCGACACGGTTCGACAGAATCTAACCACCCTCCCATATTCCGTTTTGTCGTCGTTTAACGACCGATTACGTTCGTCGTTTTTCACGACTTTTGCGTCCAACGTACACGTGTTCGGACCGAACTTCAAGTAGGCGGCGTCGACGAAATTACCTTCGGACGTACGCGTAGAACGCACCGTTTTTATTCCGAACGCAAACTTTCACGGTTGTTAGTACCCGAAAGGTCATCCGGGCCATAACTCATACTGGTCCGTCAAAAACACTAACCGGCCGGAATTCGACGGTCTCCGATATCGTAAACACGACGCCGGGTGAAGAAAGGGGAGGAAGGTAGGAGAGCCGCGCCACTCGCCTACGGCCATATTATCTCGTATCCTCTCCCGTACGACGACACACGTGCGCACTCTGTTTACACGCGCGTACACCTGACTTTATACGCGTTATTGTATTCGAAATAAATACAAAATCCGATTCGATCGTCGCGCGTGAAAACACGACCAAACACGATGCCAGCGGACCACTTATTAAGCCCCTGTATACCCGGATTAATCGCGTCACCTACGCGCGTAACGATCAACGGTGTGGATCCATCGGTAGAAAACGGTCTACAATAAATCGTAGCTTGACAATACGCGTGCGTTGCACATATTTAAATTCAGTTACCATCGACGCGGGTAAATTATTCGCGCCTATATTGGCGCGGTATTTTTAATATTACCCGATGAACGATCGCTATTTATTTTCGACAAAAGTCTATTCGAACGTTATCGATTCAAATTAATCGTTACTTTACGCCTCATCATTCTTATAATCGAAACGCGACGTTTTATTTAACACAATGACGTCGCGAAACGTTTCTAATAATTAATGCGCGTCGAATTCTAATTTCCGCCGTACTTAATCGAACTTCGAATCGTTTTCGAAACTCCCCGACAGAAGACGGATTACGTTTACGACGGTATTTCCATTTTATACGCGAATTCGTGATATTTCGATCGCGACCCGAATTTTCGACTTTCCGTTCTAAAACGTGGCCAACGTATCGTATAATACAATCGCGTGTTAAAATTCCGATAACTTCTGTTTACTTTTAAAAATACAGCGTTATTTTTAACGTTGATCGTTATTATATAGTAATCTACATATATATCGTTTAAGTTATGTTTTTAACGGTATAATTTCACATTAAAATTCTTTCGAACGAGTAACTTGATACGTAAAAACTTTCAAAAAACGAACGTGCACGTTTATATTGGTTTTTCAATAAAAAAAAACCGGCCATTCTCGACCTGTCGGATTTCTAGTTTTTTTCGTCCGGTCGACTCATCGACGTTCTACCACTTATTTATTTACGTACGTATATATATATATATATACACTTATTTATATACGTACATATACGCTCGAGTCGTTCACCTATTACAAAACGTACGTAAACCGTTCGACCGTATACGGAATAAACGTATATTTTTTTTAGATTCTTAGGTTCGTTCCCGAATACGTACACATTTTCGAAATTATTGGCCCGAACAGATAATCAGCGAAGAAGCTCGTAATAGCGTACCAATGGTGATATTTAGACAGTCCGTAGGTAATTATCCGCCAAACGAACGGCCGTAGAGATTATATCGTGTCGAAAAATCCGTCCGTCCTACGTGGAACGTCGCGTAAAGGGGTTTAACCAGGCTCGTTCGGGGGCGTACGATAATTGTGTTACGTACCGAACGCGTTAAACGTTACTTACTTCGGGGGACCGCGTCCACGTTTCTCCCGTGCAATCGAAATACGATCGAGATAATCGAGAAAAGAACGCGCGCTCGCGAACAGACACTTTAATCCGGCGGCGTAGTACGCGACGATTTGTAAACAGCCGCTTCGGGTTTATTAACGACGAGCGGTCGGATGGAACGACGAAGGGCTCGCCTTTGATTAACACGCAGGTCGTTTTTCCGTATCGTCATCGTACGAACGTGACGTTAAAACGCTCGAACACCGTTATACGATTCTCGCGCTTGAGTAACGAGATTCGTAGGTGACTACGAATTTATCGTTATTGCGATTGTCGGTCGAACGGGTCGTTTTAAAGTTTCGTATCGTTTTGTGCAGTGATATCGACGTTAAGAGAGCTAGTGGTCGGTTGGACGGATAACGTGAACGGCCCCATCGGATTAATGATAGTTGCCGGTACAGACGTCGGGCAGGTCGCGTTAGCTCAAAAAGATATGGTTCTGGATTTCATAGGTGTTGATCTGTCAATCAAAGCGACGATTGTAGCCGTCTATCACCGCGGAACACGCGAGTATTTAATCGATATTTTTACCGCCATTATTATTATCGTCGCCATCGTCGAGACGAACATTTAGGCGTACCCGTGCGTAAACCGTAGCGTTTAAAACCGTTTTTCCAAACAGTCGTCTCACGTATCTGGGTAATAATAAATGTTCGATAAATCGTGCACACTCGCTATAACAATCGCCGTTTCTAGCTCGGTCTACGAGTCCCACCCACGTCGAATTCCTGACGAATTATCCTATTCGAGACGATTACAAAATGCGACATTACTACATTCGCGGTCGAACGAACGATTGATACAATCATATCGTAATTTTGTGCACTCTCGAAGTGAAACTACCGGGCCCGGTTAATGTTGTCCGTTGAATTTAAGAAAAACAAAACGGTCCACGCGTACATTCGTCGTTCGGCCCTTTCGAACGCACGGTAAAATGCCATAGTACTTCGACCGCCCTGCGACGGGTTTAAATAAATCGTACTACCGGATACGAGTTTCGCGTTTTCGTCGATCAAAAAACAACGTCCGTGCACTCCTCAAACGTGAATATTCGGCTCGTTATTCGCCAGTTCGTCATTTTACCACGCGTTTTGGTTACGTGTATACCTTAAACAGCAGCTGCGTATACGGTAATTTCATATTTCGTTTTCATTCGCACTCGAAATCAAAAAAACCAAACACGCCTTACACTCGATTGGGTTCGATTTTATTCACTATATGATTTGTACGCCTGTTAGTTGCTGTATGTACTCGAAATGATACGTACGCGCTATATGTATACATGGCGCTTGAACGGGAGAAAACGGACACGACTTCTTCTCGTTTTAAAAAATTACTCCAGCCTCTCTCCCATTTTTGAAACGAGCACGCCAGTCAGTAATGAGAATTGAACGGAAGTTTCCTACGTTAATCGAATGAATGTTTTCGCCGTAACATTTCACGTCCGTGAAAATATTACGTACCAAATCGTCGTCCGTGTTCAAAACCGAAATGTCGTCGATTTTTTTCCGCGATCGGCAATTTTCGGCTACGCTTACGGAAACTACAACGGGAAAGCCGTTTCGAACGAAGCGCCCGGATACGATTCGCTGGCCGGAAAGCGACGCGTAAACGTCGACGCGCGTGTTTTCCGGTACGTGGGCCGACGACATCAAATACACGTAAACATTAGTCCGTAACCGTGTTCGATAATTCGAAAGGGACGCGCTCGTCCCGAATAATGGTTTAAAAAAAAACCTCCCCCGCCCGCGAAACGCACGACGATCCGCGTTTTATAGCGCAACAACGACGTCGTTGCCACCCCACCACACCTCACCACGCTCCTTCTAACCGAGCCGCAATTATTATTGGTCGTTTAGTTGGTCGACCAACAACAACGAATTACCGGTGTACAACAGTTCGTCGGTGAAAAAGTCGGTTACCAACCAAACGCTGACACAATACTGCATCAAGTGTTTAATGTTACATCCGTTCGACGATATTATGTGGCGGCCCAGGATTCTCATCACCGGCTCGAAATTCGTCTACCACGCGCTCACCGTAGTCCAGCAAGTGTTGCCCGCCATGCTCGTCGACTTCGTTCTGAAAACCGCGGGTATACCGCAAACGATGTCAGTACGGCGGTTTCGGTAACGCGAACGACGCCGCGCACGGATCCGGTCCGTTTACGGGTATCATTTACGGCATGCGTACGATTTATTATGCGGTTACGCGAAATCGGTCGGGCGCTACAATCCGCCGTCCCTGGCCTGCGACGACCAAACACGGGCGCGTCGGACTCGACTCGGCTTCAAAATTAACGCGAGTAACGCGCGTAAAGTGGCGAATTACGACCTCGACGTTTATTTATTACGGTTCCTGAAATTTCGGGAAATCGGAGCTCGGCGCGATCCGTATAAAAACGTTTTCCCCTCTTTCGAATCAAAAACGGAATATTATCGAAAAGCTCTACGAGTTATGAGGAGGGTTTTTGTACGAAATTTCGTCGGCGAAAGTTTTCGGGCTAATTTCCGAACATCGCCCTTGCGCGGTCGGCCGAATGTCGTTACACTATTGTCGAACGCGCTGTATGTATAATATACGCGAAAACGTTTATTATGGACGCGTGAATCGACGGGCGTCATTGCGTGGAATATTCGTTGGACGACATTGAACGTGAATTTTAAAACGAAAAATAGTCGAATCGCCGTCGGCTACCCTTACGCGTTCGTTCGCAAATACGATTGACGAAACGCGCATATTTACGTCCTGGCCTAGTTTTTGTAAAATTGACGGGGTTAGGTTTTCGTTCAATGAAAAACGGCTGTTTGATATAAAACGTTAATGCTAAATTGTTGCTTTTAGATGCTAAACTGAGCAAGGCAATTCATTTGTATATACAACGACGGCGGTTACTATTTTTTTCGTTTTTACCGCGATTTTGGTTAGAATGTTTTCGTCATTCGTATCAACTAGAATCGGTAAATTTTAAAATTCTTATAATTTTTAAACAAAATTCGGAAGACTATTGGTATTCACAAGCAGTGAAGTTTACGACAACCGCGTTGTAAACAAAATCAATTTTGTTAACAACGAAATTTCCGATCGGTTGAACGCCGTACGAAGTGTACAACACACTTTGCCGAGCACTGTGGGTTAGCCGCGATTACTTATATAGAAAAGTGATAACGAAAATATAAACGAGTCGGTTTCGAAAAAGACCCCTCGCTCCACGCACCAAACACGGTACCGATAAAACTCGTTTTGTTTTTTCGGTTTCGTGTTTTCCCACCGATCCCGCGCGCCGTCTCGTAAAAACAGAACTCCCAAAAACATTAACGACAACGAAAACCTATCTAATCTACCACGTAATAAATTACGGTAAACGTTTTGTAAAATGTAATCGTGATTTACGATTAGGGCGTAAACATGCGAGTAGTTTCTTTTTATAATTAAGCGGTAAGGAGAGGCAAAGGAAACGACGGAGAAAGATGGATGGGTAAAAGGAAAGACATACGCGTCTATTATACATATATAGAAATTTATGTTGTCGGAATTTCGACGTACGTATAAGTCGCCGTTAAAATGACGTGATTTTCGATTGCTCGGTATAATAATCAAAATACCTATCGAAAACATAGTTTCCAAATTAAAACGTATAGGCATTTTACTATACACGAACGATTGGAATTAGGCGTATACTACTTTATAAGGAGTGCCCGCGATTTCAGTATTCGTGAATGATTTTATTCCTCGTACACAGGACGCGTGTGGATAAGTGGGAAATTAAAGTGTCACGACGTTCCGTACGACGGTTTTTGGGAGTTAAAAGTAAATATTGTACTCGAGCGTTTTTTTTTGTCACGCGATGTATAATAGCGAGTAATATTTCATATACGAAATCCACGTGAACGTTTGAGTATATATATATATATATATATATATATATATACGAACGGTCGTTTTTATTTGTTTTTAGTAACTTGGTGAAATTGCCACAAAAAATGTATATAGCAACCATGGAATTATCGAAATTCACTCTGAGAACGTGGACGTTCGTCAACACGCAGTTTTTGGGTCTCCTCGAATACATACCGGAAACCGAATTGCCGGATTTTGATTTCTCTTTTGATGACGTCGACCAGGAAGTGTCGTTCAAAGCCTGCCTCGTCGATACGCAAAAATATTTATTCAACACCAGTCCCAATAATCTGTCGAGCAGGACGAAAAAATTGAAAAGGTACATAATATATAACATAATATAAAATATTATGTATCTTAATATATTAATATATCTAATATAATATATATAATAATAATATATATTATATAATAATATATAATTATAATATATAATATAATTAATATATCTTATATTAATGTCTTTCGTTTTGTTTTCAGATTAGTTTGGATTGATCGGATTCTGAGAACTTTATTTTTCGCGTTCATCGTATGGTGTTTAATAAAGCTTACTTTTCCTTCCTATTAAGAACGTTCTAAATCCAATAGAGTTTTTTGAAATAAAATATTTCCCGTAAAAAAAATAACGAAATAAAGTTTATAAATGTTTAGTTTATATATAGTATTTACAATATATGTATAGTAATAGTATAATAGTATAATAGTAGCACGACCGTTTGCTTATGGAAACGATCGACCGATCCGTAATGGTTGATTCGTACAAATTAACACAATTGTTCAGACGCGTCGCGTATGGAAATTAATTTAACATTAAATTTGAAAAATTGGAAATTATATTAATTTTTCCCGTGGTGTTAAAAAAGTTTTAACGACGAAACGAAAATAACGTTAAACGTGTAAATAATGACGTCATGTCGGTCACCGTATCCGCAGCACTCCGTTATCGTCTCCAATTTAACAGTAGTGTCGTATGATAATAAACGAGTACGCGACCGATTCAAAATATTATGTATTCATTTAAATCGAATTTCGTACGATTCGTTTAGGAATTAAGTATAAATACGCGTGTAACAGAAAATAAAATCGATTATCAAAATGCGAATAATTGTCTCCCGAGAACGTATCTATTTATATACGTCCGTGAGACGACGCCACACTCCTATTATTTTTATCGGAAAAAAATAAAACCGCGGCGAATGTTGCGACAGCGATAAATCATTGTTTCCGACAAACGATAACGAGCTAATTTTGGTACATTATTGTAGGTTAAATTTCACGTACTCCGTAAAACGCTTAAGACGAACGATTTTCTGAATACTATTGAAACGTCCATGTTCGTAATACATTTTCAGATTTAATTACAAAACAAAAACGCATACCTGTAAACGTTGACAATTGTAATGGTTTTTATTTTTTGTATTTGTATCGGCCGTTTCGGTAAATTTTCCTAAAGAAACACGTCGATAAAATGAAAAAACGAGTGGAATAGACGGCCGGAAATAACGTATGTCAATATTGTACAACCACTCCCTTTATACACAGTTGTAAAGGCAATACGTTTTTTTCGTTTCGTTCGGCGGCTAAAACAATGGAAACACGCCGACGCCACGAAACGCAAATAACGACCCGCATTTTGAAAGTCTTACGTAATTGAATGTATAATACGTTCGTTAATTTTACTAGACGATACAAAATTCAAAAACCGTATACAATTTTATTTAAACGCGCTAATTTGGAGAAACCACGAAGATTTTCGCCCGAAACGGTTTTGCGAACAACGGCGATCATTCGTCGTCGCTAATTTACAACGATAATACGATTCCGTAAACAACAACAACATTCGATCGATCGACCGATCCAACGCGAACAGACGTCCGCAGCACCCACGGCGGTTTGCCGCCGTTTTTTCGCTTTCGGTCCAACTCGACGTTTAATCGAATGCGTTACGTTAGTAATTAGCTACTACGGCTACGCGGATAGTATCGAAAAGCAAAATAACGGCAAAGGTCGAGTTCATTCGGATTCGTCGCGGCGATTCGTAAAATACTATTATCGGGCGCGACCATCGAACGGTCGGATATTTCATAGTATAGCGCATAGTCCATTTAGCCATACGGAATCATGAGACGAACAACAACAGTCTTATAAGCGCTGGACGGTATTATTTTTTATTTCGTTCGTATAAAAGCAACACTGTCGAAAATCGTAATTACATTACGACCCCGTCATGTCGACACGATTCGTATTAGAAAAACAACGCACGTTTATGCCGTCTTGCATTTTAATGAAGGAAACCTAATGTACAGCACAATAGATTGCTGAACAAAACAACATCGAACCAAACATTAACGTTCGAACGAAATAAAAAAAAAATATATATATATACTTGTGTGTGTGTGTGTGTGTGTGCCAGCGCGTGCGTGCACACGATTGTGTATACTATCATTTCCACATCATATTCGGACAGTAAAGTTCGATCGTTCCAAACACAATCGACCATCGTTTTTTCGGCGCGGTCACGGCACATTTTGCAGATTATTCGATTTCCATTTTTCGGATCGATACACAACATAAGTAAGTGTCCATACAAACCGTTCGGCTAGCGCTTCGCCGTTATTCGCGACCGAATTTTCTGTTCCGCGACGTCTTCGCGACGAACGAAACTGTTTACAATCGGTAGAAACGCGGTGGGTTTTTTTTAAAATTTCTTTCGACGTTCCGTTTAAAATTTGAAGGGAAAAACGCGCCCTTGTCGTACTTGTAGCGCGCTTATAGGCCGGTAAAAAACACGGAACGCAATTGGGCGAATCTTTTCTACTTTTTACGAACGATTTTTGTACCGTGTTATATCGCGGTGCCGTTCGTATCGCGCAATTCGAAGGAAACGGCGGATTCCCTCGACATTCGTATAATATAAATAAATATATGTGCAAGTTCGGATACAGACTTATGAGAAAAATAATCGTACGGATATCTCGTGTTTTTGCGATTTTAAATTATTGATTTTGATAAGAAGCGCGTAAAATACTTCCAGTTGAAGACCGAATACGTCGTGTTAATTTATAAAATATAACTCAAATCGCGCTTCAAATTATACAAATAAATTATGGCGTATATATATACTACTCGGATATTAAACGGAATCGAATTTTTCAAACGACGATTTTTAAAACGTCATAAATTTCGACGATCTTACAGCGAGCGTTTTGCGACGATTATTTTTACCGCGTTATCCAAATTGACGAACGTGCACGCTGAGCGAATAAATCTAAACGGTATTTCGTAATCAGTCCGCCAGTTGGAAATAGAACAACACGACGGTCGATTAAATACTCATTAAGACGCGGAATTTTTGAAAATGCGTACGACGCCGTACGGCGGATCAGTTTTATATAAACCAGTTTGAACGCGATACGCGAATACATCGCACCGCCGCAATATTATTCGCGTAGTTCAACGCGAGTTTTAATTTCAGAAAATGAGTATAAAAGAGTTCTTCAGAGGACGTTACGTCCTGGTGACGGGTGCGACTGGATTTATGGGCAAAGTTCTAATCGAGAAATTGGTGCGGTCGTGTCCGGATATTGGTCAGATCTGCGTGTTGGTGCGACAAAAAAAAGGAAAAGACACGGACAGAATCAAAGAAATTTTGGACGCTCAAGTATGATTCAATATATATCAACCTTAACGTTTATATATTTAAATATATATATGCACGACATTACGTGTATATAGGTAAAACTGAACGAATTAATTTACAATTTGTTAAACCTTTTAAAACATATAAACATATATATATAAATAATATATTATTTATAATACTATATTATGAATAATATATTATTTATGTATATATACACATAAATAACGTAAATGATAAACAACGACAATTCTAAAATTGTAACCAATTTTCGTTCTAATCTCGATATCAGTTCGGTCTTCCGTTCAATAATATTATAGCGCGATAATATACCAATATACGCCATTTTTACTCGTAACGTCGTGTATTTCCTTTAAAAATACGTATCGTCAAATTATTGGATTATAACGTGAACAATTGTATATAGCGTGCATATTGTTCGGGAAATAACGCGATAAATAAGAGAACGCGAATTCGACGTTTTATTTCGTACGTAAGAAAAAAACGGTAACGAGTTTGCGAATACCGGCGGCACGAGTGAAATTATTTGAGCTAGAGATTTTAGAGTTTTATAATTACTTCGAAATGGAAAACGACGACGGATCGTTTTAACACTTTGTTCGAATCGAACAAATGTATGCGTCTTAATAGCGATCCGGATAATATTTTGGGCTCTTAAAGAGTACACGGCCGAAACGAATACGTCGACAATTTAGCGGTTTGTCACTGACGGTTGAGTGTGGTATCGAATTGAGCGAACCAAGTCGAAAAACAAATCGAACAAAGTATTAACAAGAAACGATATGTCACCGAGAAGTGCGAGATAGAAAGTGTGTAAAATACGTTTCGAGCGAAGCGAAAAATCAACCAATTACGCGTATTATATCTATAAATATCGCGTTAGGTCCGTACAAGTCGATAAATTAAAAATTATACTTGTAACGCGTGTACTTAAAATCTGAATATTATAATACGTGACAGTATATATATATATATATATATACCGTTTGTCCTAACAAACTGTAAACGAACGGACTAACCGCTATTTTAACAATAAACGAGCGTACCGTTTGCAGTTGTTCGATACAATTAAAGAGCAAAACCCTGGGTTGGTAGAGAGCAAACTGCAACCCATTTTGGGTGACATGACCGAACTGCGGCTCGGGTTGTCCGACTCAGATTACGATTATCTGGTGAACAACGTATCGGTCGTGTTCCACGTGGCTGCCAGCGTCCGGTTCGACGATCCGATACGGGACGCGACGATTATGAACGTGCGAGGGACCCGCGAAATGGTCCAGTTGGCGAAACAAATGAAAAATTTGGCGGTGAGTGCGGATATTAACGTCGGTTAGCGATCGTAAGAGGGTACTCTGATTGTGTAAGTAAGAAACGACAGTAAAACTCCGACCGACCGGGTCGGAACACGAATATAATAGGGCCGTCTATATATTCGTATCGGGTGACGTTCGTTCCCTTCGTAGGGTCCGGTTTTTTTTCGGTCGAAGACTTCGAAAAGTCATTTAGCGACCCGCTTGCCGTTGTTAGGCAAAGGCGCTCGAAGTTTCCGACGTGAACTCGATGGTATTTTTGCGGTAATACCCGTCGAATTATAATGAAACGTCGCGTAGGTCGCCATACGTCCGACATTAGGACCGACGGGACCGACGTACGAAATCCGTGTGGAATAATTTTCGTAATGTTACTTCGATAGCGTCACGATACGATTATATCGCGACCAGTCGCCGGCACTTTATTCGACGTGGACATACGGGAAACATCGTAAGCGATTCGGACACGTTTTCAAAGGTCTCTTCGTCGAATCGTACCGACGATTCGTTTTCCAACCGATCGTCAAACAGCTTGGTATACGAAATTCGATATTAGTCCGAACTACGCGCGTTATAGATTTTATTCGGGCGTCGCGCGTAACGCCGGAAACGATCAGGAAATAACGTATACGACAATCGCGTTGACTAGATGTATTAGGTGAATAATACAAATCGGACAAAAATAACGTTAACGACGAACGCCCGAATTATTCGATCGCCGGTAACGCGCGTGTTCCGGAATAACAGCGTTTCAATCCGGTTCTTGTTTTTTTTCGTTCCCTTAGGGAGGTTTTTAGGCGAAACTCCCACCGTTAAGTACGTCCGCTCGTGCAGCTTTACATAAATGATTATCAACGCCCGCGTTAAACCGTACGCTAACGCGATATTTTTCAGGTGTTCTTACACGTGTCGACCGCGTACTGTAATTGCATAAGGGCACGGGTCGAAGAAAAGGTTTACGAGTCGCCTATCGATTGGCGAGACGCGATTTCGATCGCGGAAAATATAGACCCGACTACGAGCAGTATTTTAACGAAAAAGTAAGTGATTATTAATTGAATCGAACAACAACGTTTACTCGTACCGTGCGTGTACAAACATCGACAATTATCGGCCAATTAACCGGCCAACGTTTCGATTAAATATTTTCGTACCACTGTTGACGTCCGATAATAGTACAAATCCGAAAATTCCGATTTATTTCCACGCGCCAAACTATATACGGTCGTGTAGGGTACAAAAAATTACGAGTATTTTTTGCGATTCGACGAAAATACATCGCAAAGCTTCCCTACGAAACGTCGTCCGAATCAAATATTCGGCACGAATACCCGTGTTCGAACGTAAACACAGTCAGGACGCTAATCAATATTAAACGCGTATTTTGTCACAATTTTCATACACGATTTGTATTGCGCCGCGGAAACGGCCTCGGCGTAAACAAATTACTATTTCGTAGATAACGACGTAATTATATAACGTTTGTGTTTCAATGTGCATAGGCTATTGGGATCGTTTCCAAACACGTACGTGCTAACGAAATTACTCGCTGAACAAATAATCAACGAAGAACGAAACAATATACCGGTCGTTATATTCAGACCGACAATTGGTGAGTTGGTTTTTATTTCTACATTTATTTTTGCGCGCGCTCGGATTGAAAAAACAACGACGAATTACCGACGTCAATTACGATCGTAGTTTCATCGAAACAAGGCTGGGTGAGGGTGGGGTAACGAACGAACTCGCGGTGAAAAAATCGGTTAATTAACGCGTTACTTTACCCCGAACAAATATACGCGCGTTGGGCTATAAATTACGATCGTAACCACACAATACGAGCGTATTGCGGTTCCAAAGGCTATGGCTATCCAAAGCCAAAGTTCCTATGGCTACACATCTGGCGAAGAATACGCGTCGATTGTTTTCGTATATAAATAACGAAAAAAAAACGTGTATACACCACGGGGTCGCGGCCACACATTTGCATTTCGACGGTTGTATATTGTGTATATTAAAATTATAAAAACACCTACCGATTGTCAAAGAAACATTTACGTCGGTTTCGATGTTAATAAATTCGCGTGTTGTCCAAATCAACGACTTATGAATACATTCGTACCGCTGTATCCGGTAGGTCGAAGAATAAATTGAACGGTCGTTCACGGATAAAATACGCGTATAGACCGGCGGCCACCTATTCGTACTTTCATAGCGCGCCTATGGAACTCCGCGGGACAACAAATTAACGATACATCGCGAAACAAACGCGTATTTCCACTTATTATAATACACACAAAACCGCCGACGAACGTTTATAGGATAATATTTTTGTGCACTCTACTTTGCACCTGTCTGACCAGTTTGTGTCAACTTACCGCGGTAAATCCGTAAATAGGAAACGAAAAATCGTTCATTTTCTTTTTAAATAGTTCGACCGAAAACGCGACACCCCGTGTTTGAAACCGCTATTAAATTGTACAACGCGCCGTGACAATAACGTAGACACGCGTATCTTGTTCGCCGATATTTTCACGATGAGCAAAATAAAAAGAAAAACGTTTACGTCGTACGTTAGATAATAGAGAAAAATGAAAACGTCGGTCGTTGGACTAGGCGAAAACGGCTGAAATCGTCTCCGGAACATTTAACCCCACCCACCTACCGCGTAACGAGATATTAAAGTTTTTCGCTCGTGGATGGACTTACCCGGAATGTGTACGCGCAGGGCTAAATTTACTTTGATCGAATAACATTTGATTACATAACAAAGACAAATTTGCCTGCTCCTGATCATGTGTATCGTCCCTGGTGTAAATCCGTACACGCGAAACGAAATATGTTTACGGAATCTAGTTCGTTCCGTGAAAAGACGACGTATAATATCCAAGTAATGCACGTAGTAACGTTACGAACGTAGTCGTCGGGAGTGACGACGTTATCGGTTTACGTCACAAAAGTGTGTAATATACGCGAACGGCGTATTTGCGTTTACAGTTATATCGTCGCTCAATGATCCGATCAAAGGATGGATAGACAATTACAACGGGCCCATCGGTCTCATGATGGCTTGCGGAAAAGGAATCGTGCATGTGACCTACTGCGATAAAACGATTGTTCCCGATTACATGGCCGTCGATATATCCATCAAATCGATGATCGTGGCAGCTTGGCACCGGACCACATCTACGTAAACGTTTTTCTAATTTTACATTTTTCTAAATACGTATATATGGGGGACGGTTCGAAAATGTTCGTCCGGATATTTACGATTTTTATATTTTGTCTAACCCTTACGGCGTAAGTGATGTACTTTACATTTTAAACCACCACCACTTATAGGCGCTTTCATTCTCCCCATCACACACACACGCGCGCGCGAGCACGATTTTCGTCGTTCTTTCGATCTTTTCGTCGTTATTCGAAGGAATATTTGTTTATTTATTTCTGTGATTCAACCGGGTGGAGTGGTATTCATTTTGCGAAACATATTGTCGTCCCGCAAATGGACGAGTAGTTCCAGTGAAAAAACACGATTTCTTTATCGAAACCGAACAAACATAATTATGCGGTCCGCGAATGACGTTCGATCGCTCGTGCGACGAAAAAAACAATTCTAATCGTTATCGAACGATTTCGCACGTGGGCGCGAGCATTTTATTCTATAGGCTATTCGTCGACCAGTCACGAATTCGAACGCCCAAACATATAATTCGCGTAGAATAATTTAAATTTCAAACTAGGTTATCGATTTTCCGCGATAAACGCGATTTCATAAAATTTAACCGAAACCAACGAATAACGATAGTTATACACGTTGGCCCACTAAACACAGACACGCGTACTACAGAACATATATCCTAAGATAAGACGGATTTTGACAATTGTACTAGCGTGCCGAGGTCGGTCGGTAAACGGTGAAATTTTCCGTCGAACCGTTTTGTATTACTTTATTAATCTGAACTTGGCTCGGTCGGAATTTACGGCGATTATCGCGAACGGGCGAACGGTCCGAATCGCTTTCGACCGCGCAATTCCTTTTTAAATCCCGGATTCGAATTGGGCGGACCGGTTCGAAACCCTCGAAAGTGCGTTTAAGCGAACGAACTAGCAAAAAATGCGACACGCGGCGTTAAAACGCGCCACTGTCGGCAAACCGTACGACTTTGAATTCGCGACGTCGATTGGAAAACTAATACTGACGTACGTTAATCAACGACGAGACGTGTTTCGACATTATTAACGAGACACGGATTTGTGATGCTGGGGGCGCGGCGAATATACTTAACCACTCGTCAAACCGCTTCTGGCGTTATCGTAACACGATTTTGTTACCGTCGCGTTTAACATTCGAAATTGTCGACCGTTGATTTTTTATGATTTAGTGGCTCGTCGGAGGATAATCCGGTACACGTATACAACAGTGCGTCCGTATCGAAATCGGTATCGAATCAAGACCTGATGGAAATGGGAAAGAAAGTTATCGAAGAGTACCCGTTCGAGGAAATGTTATGGCGTCCGTCCATTGTGATCACGATGTGTTTCTATTACTATTACGTAATAACTATAATCAAACAAGTGATTCCCGCCATTTTTGTCGACGCGCTATTGGATTTTATTGGAAAACCGCACAAGTACGAACAACCAAAACACAATTTTTAAACGTCGTAAACGACGCGCGACCATCGTCGAATCTCCCCGGCAAACGATCGCAGTTGTGTAGCGTATTCGTGGTATTTTCGTAGTAGTATTGACGATTTTCTTGCGCTCTCGGTACGAAAACCACGTATCGATCAAATTTCTATTGAAATTCGACGCCTTATCGTCCGAAACCGTACGGGCATAAGTCGCGAATCTAATTAAAAACGAAAAAAAAAACCAATAATAACCGACTACAGGGGACACGGATCGCGATGAACCGAAAGTACCGTAATCGCGACACGAATAACCGATACGGCGATTAGAATGAAAGTTGGACGGGAAAGGTTTTTCGAAATACGTTCGTTTGTCGTCGTTTACGGTTTTAGAGATCGTTCGCGTGTTGAAACGTCTCGAAACGAAAATTGAAATACCCAAACGTTCGAACGTTCAAACAACGGCAGGGGTCAGCGTTTTGAAAATTGTCCGCGGTTCGTTAATTACCTGGTGGTCTCCGTTGCACACCGCGGGCGATCGTTTGCCGCGCGCGATTAACGACAATGCCGCGTTCCCGGCCGTCTGGATACTTAAAAGTGACGCGTACACCCCGAGTATAACTTTTTTGTCGCGTTCGAAAAACGCGCGGTTTAGCTCGGACCCGTGACGCCGCTATTATTCCCCTCCATTCCCATCCTCGAACAAACGTGTCGCGGCGCGGACGATGTCGATCGACTCGTCGTTACGTCCGGCCCCTGCGTATTTCAGACGCCTGCTGCCGTTGCAACAAAAGATATACGTGATTACGATGACGTTGTCGTATTTCACTACGAAGTCGTGGATGTTCGAGAACTCGAACTTTCTGGGACTTATCGACAAAATACCGGACGCGGACCGGCACGAGTTCGATTACGATTTCAAAGACGTAGACTCCGCCGAATTCACGAAAAACGCGACCATCGGGTCCCAGAAATATCTGTTCAACGCGGACCACAGACGACTGCCGTACGCCAAGAAGATATTCAGACGGTAAACGACGGACCCGACGGCTGGTCGCCGTAGCGTACTGACGACGGTTGAACGTGTTTGTTTTCAGATTCGTGTGGCTGGACCGAATAGTGAAAACGTTCAATATCACGGCTCTCGTTTGGGTTTTAATACGGTTCGACGTGATACCGACCGAACGCGTCCGCGATTTGTTGGCCAATTTTTTTTAGTCGCCCGGTACGCGCGTTTCTCATTCGACCGACGGGCGCGATCCACGGGCCGGGGCCAACGCGTCGTTATCACGCGCGCGATATTTGCCGTCGTAGTTTCCATATAAACGTCGGCCGGTCAACGATTTACGCGCGTTCCCACACGCCGTTTCAATATATCTATCGTAATATATACTTAACAACAATTAGTTTTTTCTTTTCAATTAATAACGATCATTGCCGATAAACATCGAAACGCAATTTGAAATAAACTTCTTCACCCTATTCCTAGCTGATAAAATGTAAAAACAAGTCGTCAACACGGAAATCGATATAGGGATCGTGAACTCGCGTTACGATACGATTACACTCTACAGTACGGTCGCAGACGAAACTGTACGTAACGGAACACTCGGCGTTTTCCAACACGACGGGGTCTGGTTATCGAACTCAAATAACACTATCGATAGAATGACAAGATAGAATCGACAATGTCCCACTTAAGCTGAGTGCCGGCGGGAGGTTCATTAAGTTTTTCTTTTTGTTAACGACGAGTATTATTTTATAATAATAACGGAAGACGGAACGGCGAGACGCGCGACATAAAACACCCAGCCGACGTCGTTTCTCGGAATTATGGTCCAACCGGCCGTCCCGAGGCATGGTTCACGCGGTATATGTTTAGTGGTTATGTACGGCGAAGTTGTTCGTGGCCGACGATGTAGTCGCGTTATCGTACGCCGTTTCGTCAGTTTCCACGGCCAAACGGTATTTAAACGAAAACGGTTCAATAGGTCGGGGTCACGCGCCATCGATACGAACATTGCTTCCATGGCCAGAGAGCGTTCTTCTTTAGTGCACGTACGTACTTCGGTGAATCGCCTCATATTGGCGTTACGCGAACAACAATAATATCCACTATTGCCGTCGTCGTCGCGTGATAATAATAAACACGGCGGCGATCGTAATTTGTCCGTCGGTCCATCGCCATGAATATTCGGCGGCGGTCCTGTCGCCGCGTCACTACGAACTTTCCGTGTCTATCCATCCGTCCGTTTGCGCTCCCTCGACCAGATAAGTAAGTACAACCGTCGGTGCGTACCTATAGTCGAACGGTAGACGAATCGTCGTCGTTTTTCCACGGTGATCAAAATCGCCGTCCGGTGTCACGGTAACATCTCTAACATCACCGCCCATGGCGTAACTTCGAAATTTCGGTCCGGGCGCGAACGTTGTTTCCCTACTAAAAATTGTACACGGATACGTCGTTGAAAAAAAAATTTACGTCGAATACGAAAATAAACGTAATTCTTTTTTGTATTTTCGCTTCGTTCGTTTATTGTTTGTAATAGAAACGTAGAAAACAAATAACCGATATACATATCCATTAACGTTCGACATTTTTTTTTCGAATATTCGTACACTTAATGAACGAATAATCGTTTCGATTAATTCCTACGGGTACGGAATTGTTGACATTTTTCTAAATTGTTTATTCCGCCAAAACGGATTGAATATCCGACGCGTGCGTTTCGTTCGCGTAGTTCTTTCTATTAGTAGTAAATTGGACAAAAGAGCTGGGACGACGGCGACAATTGTCGACGATTTTCAATTTCGAAAATGCCGCAGCGCGGGTCAAAAGTTATAGTCTCCGAACGAATAAAAACGAACGTTGTGGCGATAAAATAACGAACGTTCGCGCGGACGGGCTTTAGTGAGATAATTCGTGATAACCTAACGGGCGGAATAAGTAAACGAAAGTAGCGTAGTATTTTCGGACTGAGAAAAAGAAATTCGACGTCGGATTCCAATTGATAAATACGTGCCCCGGGAGTCACTGATGATCCACGTGGGATCAGATCCCACGTAATTGTCTGCACTAGTTTTTACGTAATAATCGCGTCGTCATCGATTTGGACGAGAAATCGGCGCGAGATTCGTACGTAAAAAATAAACCGGCCGTGTCCTTACGAAACCGTTACGTTCGGACGACGATTACTGTGAATTACGGAATTCGATCGAATAAGAGAAATGTTATACTATCCGGAGCTTTCCGCGCAGAAGCGCTCAGCCCAACGTACGATAAAATCCCGTGTATTCGCGAACACTTTTTTCTCGAATTTCCGTTATAGCGTCGGACGTAACAGCTTTTCGTACGCCGCGCTTCGGTTATCACGGTGCTATACGCAAATTATTTCCCCTCTTTCCAAAAAAAAAAAAAAAAAACTTATATCGATCGAAACGCCGGATAGTTGAAGAATAGCCCGAGTTGTAGGAGGAGAAATCGCTGTTGTTGGACAAAAAAAAAAAGAATCGCCGCCGTGCGAAGGAATTTGTAACGGCGGACTATTTCGAAAACGAACGTACTTACACCGTGGTATACGCGACCGATCGTAAGCGACCGACTTGTCCCCCTCGAGTGAACAATACGCGGGAGACACGTCGTCTTTCCCGTATTCGACCAAACCGTACACGGTGAACAAATCGCGTACGGGCTCAAGTCGTCCGAACGGTGGTAGTCTTCCCGTACGAATTGCGTCGGGCGCGTGCGCGCGGGTGTGATAACGGCGGCTACCATACGGTACGCGTGATACCAAAAGGGGAAACGAAAGCGTTTTCGAAGTTCCCGTTCGTTTGCCCGACCCGTTGGGCGATATCGACGACGACAAAGATCGTGTGCTGCTGCCGCCGCCACTGTCTCGTGACTAATGTTGTTGTACAGAAACAAAGGAGCCCTTCCCCGGAATAATACCGCCCACCCGGGGACCGTGGTGAGACGAGAACGTTGTTCCCACAAGTGTTCGAACGTTCGTCGTTCCGTCGCTATGCAACGCCTTACGCTGCTGTCCGCCGTTTTGCTGCTAGTGTCGTCGATGACCTGTGTCTGTTGTACGACCATTACTACCGCCGCCACTAACGATCCGCTGGCTCAAAAATATGGCGACTTGGTGTTCGTGTCTTTGGTGAGTATTAATAATAATCGTGTTGGTGACGCCGCGCGCGGTATTTCCGATTAACGACACTCCTTTCGTTTCAGCTCTATAGACACGGAGACCGCGCGGTTAACAATTTATCATACCCAAGCGATCCATACCGAAACCAATCCTACTGGCCCATGGGATTTGGACAGCTGACGAACGTAAGTGTCACGCTACTTGCGTAGTACTAATCGATGTTCTCGATTAACTCGACCGGTTGTTTCATTTTTTATCTTTATGTTTACAATGGTTAGCAAGGCAAAGAGAGGCATTACGAATTTGGCAAATGGATAAGAAACAGGTACAATGGTTTCTTGCCTGCCGAATATTCCAATAAAGACATCTACGTTCGTAGCACGAGCGTTGATCGTGCTTTAATGAGTGCCCAAGTTAACTTAGCTGGCCTATATGCGCCTGATAAAAATGAACAATGGAATAACGGTTTGGGTAAATTGTGGCAGCCTATTCCAGTCCATTCAATTCCACGCAATTTAGATGAGGTAAATGGTGTTGGATCAAATTTGTCTTTTTATTACGTCCATATTTTGTTGGAACAACGAGCAAATGGAACAATATTCTAATAATATCCGTTTCTCCAACAAATATTTAATTACTGCGTTATTTTGTATTGAGGTTTAATCAAAATACAAATTTGTGTGTTTTTTTTAGTCATTGTCTTTCGGTAACAATTGCCCTCGATTCAATAAGGAATACAACAATCTGCAAAATTTGCCAGAAATCAAACAGTTCAATGAAAATCACCGACAATTATATGACTATCTCAGAAACCACACAGGAATGAATATGACTACCAATGTAATGTATGAAGTGTCGACAATATACGACAATTTATTGATTGAGGTAACAAATATCAAACAATAATAAATTTGATACAATTAATTTGTATAGATTTAATACCACATTAACATTATTTTTTGAAAAACTAATTACCTTCTATGTTATTTAGACGCAATTCAATTATACGCTACCTAATTGGACCAGCGTAGTATTTCCTGAAAAACTAAAAGAAATTTCTGAATTGTTTTTCTTATTACCCACGTATACACCATTATTGAAAAAATTAAGTTGTGGTATGTATTTTTCTGTTAATTAACCAATGACGATTATAGAATGTACTGCTAGTCATACTTTAAAATCATTGTAATTTTTTTACAAGTTTTAATATTCCTGATTTTCAGGTGTACTTATAAAAGAAATAACTGATAATATGAACCACAAACGAAGTGGTACTTTGAAACCCAATATCAAATTCCAGGTGTATTCGGCGCATGACACGAACGTAGCCGGATTATTGAATTCGTTGAACGTATACAATTCAATATTACCACCTTACACCTCTGCAGTATTTATAGAACTTAGAAAAACTAAAAAGATAAATAGTACTTATGTTGTCACTGTATGTCAATGTTATTTTACGAAACGTTGTGAATTATTTTTCAACCAAATAATGAATTGATAATTATTTTTAAAGGTGTTATACAGAAACACCAGTGACCATGAACCCTACTTGCTACACATTCCTGGTTGTGATTCGGTAGCATGTGATTTAGACCAATTTAATAACATTGTCAAACCAATTTTACTCGCCAACTGGTATGAAGAATGTCATAAAGTTGTAAATAACTGGTTGATTCATTTCAGTAAGTTGTTATCATTATTATTGTTGTTATTATTTTTATTATATATTGATACACACCGATATAAAACGATACAAACCACCTATAAACATAAGTGGTCTTAGGGATGAGTATAAATTCTTCATTTTGTGAATTAACCCCTCCTCTCAATACCAACGGGTATTAATCTTTTAAACTTAATTAAATCCAAATATTTTTAGGGCCAAAGCTCTTTCTCCCATCCAAATCAAATCTTGAGTCCCTCTATGACTATTAAAAAAATATAACTTAATGTTAAGAACCATTTATTTATAATGAGATCAAATTAACATCTACATAGAGAATCTTTGTAAATGTGTATAGTTAATGTGTTAAATTTTTGTTTTAGATAATTTTAATAGAATTATGTCATTCAAAAATTAATGAATTTTTAGAAGACTTATGTTTGTGGGTGTTATTTACACACACGCGCGCGTGTGTGTACATTTTATTTTATGATTTCACTTATTTTTAACCTTGCCTTTTGTTTTGTTTGTTTTTAGGTGTTACAATAATTATATTGATAGCTGTTTCTATAGTGTATTTTATGTTCAACAAAAAATATTTTGTTTGTTATTGTGGCAGAAACTATCAAAAATGTATGTACAACAATATCTAATACTAATTATTTTGTTATTTGACTTTGCTTTTGTTCTCTAGCCAATAATTTTACTTTAGTGCCTATAATTTATGATCATTTTAGTCTATTTAATAGTTATGCAGTGAAATCTATAGAAAACCTCGCAAAAATCAAATATTGTATAAACACCGTTTTTTGGTAAAAGAATATTCACGTATATTTTCAAAAACTAAAATTAATAACATTTTAATTCTCTGCAGGTATTTATTAGATATCATGGTAATCGTTTTCTTTTCTTATTAATACAAATAAAATGCAATTTTTGAAAAATTGAGACTCTTAAAATTAAAGTATATTTAAATCTATTTAAAAAATATTTATTTCAGCACGATAAAACCTCGGCTTATAGGTTTCTAATTTTTTTACTTCTGAGCACTGGTTTAATTTTACTTAATTACATTTTGCATGATCATGACATAATTATATTTTTCAGTGTATATTTAGTTTAAACATAATAGGGAAAATTAGTAGTGGCATAGCCATAGTTAAAGGAGGATCAGTTCATACCTCCTCCCTCACTATAGGTTAGTATTTTTAAATTTATCCAAAATCATATATTAAATCGTATTATTTGCTAGTTTATAGTTCTTGTATGTCAACAGTAAATATGTTTAAAAAAGTCGATATAGAAAATATTTTTTGTTAAATTGTACACAAAAATTTACGTTATAGAAGCTATTACTTAATAAAACAAACAAAAATCTGACATATTATTGTTCTTGTCTATAATATTTGTTTCTTATAATTTATAAAATAATTTTATAAAACGAATAAAAAGAAATAAAAAGCGTAAAAAAAATTTTATACTTTGATAAATTTGAACTCTGTATAAAAATAATCGTAATGTGTATACATAAAAACACACATTAGGTTAAACCCACGATTAAAAATATATATGTTAATGGAAATTCTGAATATACTATAATAATAATAGCACCATATTTTGTACAAAATGTTTCTAAAAATAATTTTACCTATGATATAATAAACATATTGTATTTTTTTTTTCATTTCAGTTTAAATGGCATGCGGACTGAAACTATTTAATTGCATCGCAAGAAATGTATTGAGGAACAATATTTTTTTTATTTTTGTTTTATTATCAAGCATGACAATTCAAATCATTTTTATTTTATTACATACATACGTAGGTCGGCTAAAAAGTAATGTGGTGAGTAGTGTCACGTTTTGTTTGTGTAATGCATCAGTTGCTTCAGATCAGTTCGTCCAACCAATTTCTATGTATCCCAACAGTCAAAAATTGAACAACTCAGACGCTGCGAAACTCACCTTTAATATATATACTTAACCAAATCCTTTAAAATGTCCTTGTCTATCTATTTGCAGTGGTTTGATCGACAGTTTAACTAACGTGACCATAAACAGCTTGTAAACGTCGGTAGAATTTTTTTTTTCAGTTATTAAAAATTTAATTACTACGCGATATTTGTCAACACTTGTTGCCATCACAATGGCTACTCACTAGAACATGTGATTGAAATATAACAAAATTCAGTATTTCTGATGTAAGGAATTGTGATTACAAGTTGACATGCGCCAAACGTATTCAATGTATATGTTTATAAGTTGTATACATTACTTTATAGCCGATCTACGCATATTAGTTTTGTGTTAGTCGGTACGTTTAAAAAATATTGTGTGATTAGAATAATACCGTTTTCGCATAGATAATTTATAGTAAATTAGACTTTTCTTATCATATTAATTAACATTACGATATTGTGTTATATGTAAGTAGGTACGTAGTTAGATTCTAGAATTTTTTTTTTAGTATTTTAAGTTTTTGTGTTATTATTTAATATTGGATCATAATTACCATTTCATACATCAGTGGATATAATAATTATAAAAACAAATCAAAACTTTTGGACTTGAGTAAAAGACATTTTGTATTCATCATGTTTCATTAATAAATACAAAATACTTTTAATTGTTTCCATAGAACGATGATATATGTGTAATATGTTCAATAGTGGCCAACCACAGACAATGAAAAATACATTTTATATTTGAAAATTAGTTATTTTGAATTTTGCAAAAAAATTAAAATTGCAACAATTTTATATTGTTGGTGATATTATCGTCAAAAATTATTGAATAGACTGAAAGTTATTAATTCGTTTGTTAGATATCTGTGGTATTCAAGTCCAAAAGTTTGCCTCTCAGACTCTTTTGTTTTGTTTTGGTTTATACTGTTTTGATTTTTTAGTGTATCATGCTGTGCCTCGTGAAGAAACCGAAACTGTGGACTTAGATCAAGATGGTCGAAGTCGCGTAGCCATTTCATTTCGTATGAATGGCTTTGAATCAACTTCCGCCGATGTGTAAAAGAACATTTCGGACACCACCCAAATAAAATTCCGCCTGTTATGTAAATATACTTATATAAATGTACTTAAATACTTTATTGTAATGTACTATAGATATAACCAGTGTGTATCCAGCGATGGATTTAAGAAGTGATCCAGTTGATGACAAACATTTTTAATGTTTGAAAATTTCAAAAAAAATATCCTAACCGATTTTATATGTTCGTACATAGTGTATATTGTATCATTATACACGGCTTTTATTATTTCGTTTATTATAAAATGAAAATAAAAACCAGCAATTTTTTTATTTTTGACGAGCAATTATGATAATTTCAAAATTACACAAATGTACCTTTAAAATATATTGGCTATTATTTTTTCAAATACATCTGTCTTGTAGTGTATTTATTTTGCTGAATATAACGATTATTTTAATTAATTAATTTTAAAGGACTAGTAAAGTAGTGTGAACCAAAAACTGTATTTCAACTATCCAAAATTTCCCGAAAATGTATAACTCTTCGAGTCAACTAAATAAAAAATGAAGTTAACTATTTTTAACTGGGTACACTTGTATGATTTTAAAACTTAAAAAATTATCATTTAAGTAACGATTAAAAAAAGAAACCCCCTCCATAGTACTTATTACCGTAGTAGTTATTAGAAGAATTTACAACACCCGCTTAACGCTTGCAAAAAATTCTTACAATTTGTCGAAACGTTGACGATAATTTCGGTAGGTTTTCACCGTGAGAACTTTATAGCGAGTGTTGTTCATTAAAATGAGTAAATGACGCCGTCTCGCGTCGTATGTTGTACAGGCGTGAAAATATTCTTTTTTACCGAGTTAAATAAATAAACTTAGAGAGCGTGAGATTTAAAAAGATTATTTCTCCAACATATCAGAGAATATTCGCCGTTAATACGTTTTTATTTCGGGTTTTTAGCGACGACACACTCGGCTCGATTTCGTTACACGTTTCGGAAATGGTATAAATAATATTGCGCGCACGCCCCCCTCCTATTTTCATAGCCTTTCCGTTCATTTACCTCGTATATGTCGATCAACGTTGTTCCTCTAATAATATAAATGTAGCCCGGTGGAGTCCACGAAATAAAGAATGAAATCCTGGCGGATCCGGGTCTCGTTACGTTATTGTTTGGATAATACCGTTTACGGATTCTAATTAGCCGGAGTTAACGAATTTGGTTACATACGCGTAGTTCCGACATGGATCCGAGTAGTGAATATTATTCTTAACCGGCGGTACGCCGAAACAAATTCGCGTCGCGTACACTGTGGCCAAGGTGAAAACGAATACGTGTTACACATACGTCGGTTCTTAAAACAGTCGACGTTTTCGTCTTGACAGGACGACGAGAGATGGGTAGTTTGTGACAGGCGAAATATTCTAACTTAGACGTATATCACCGCGCACCGCCCGTTGGTGCGTCCCCGAATACCGTCTATATTGAATCCGAATTTCCGAGGATATATAGTTTTCCTCTAAAAACGTATCGCCGATGAATTACGACGAAACCGAGTTTTCCAGGTGTGTGTGAGTGTATACACGATGATCGATAAGAGTTATTAGGTATTCGTTTATTAAATAATACAAAGAGTACCCTTATTATTATGTATAATTAGAGAATAACTAATATTATTTATATATATATATATATTTATTTATTTATTATAATATATATAGTAATAAACTTGTTTAACGTAATTTTAAACTATTGAAGTTTACGTATGTACACATAAGCGGAAATCAGTTAAAAAAGTAGGAGGGGCGAATTATGGAACATTTTTAAGGCTAGCGAAATTCCGTTTCTGTTATTCCGGACGTGAAAAAATGAACTCGTTAATTTCCGTGACGAATACCCGTAATTCTTCCCCCAGTAATCCAACATGCCTATCACCGTTGATCGTACATATAAATAATACGATTTGTAATTTGTCGGATTACGAGGTACTTATTTTCGAAAAAATTTAGGTCTATAGGGGAGGGGGTCTTAGGCAATATAATCTGATAAATTCGATAGTCCGACACCTGCTCTTTGTCGGATTACCGGGGGTCGTACACTGTAATATAATTTGTGCGCTTTGACGGTGACGGCAAGTATTGGACGAGCGACTCCGCTAGCCGTCTTTCGCGATAAAAAACAATCGATCGTAGTTTTTTGTTTTTAAATTCGAATCTCGGTAACGATAACTCCGGCGCATTTCGCGCGGAATAGGTTGTGTTTAGCGTTTGCCGGCGTTGTTACGCGTTTTTATGAAAGTGTTCACGTGTCGACGTCTTGGTGATTTACAACCGTTGACGAGTTCTTTTTTGAAAATTATACAAACAACGGAAGACGATCGCCGTGAAACACATTTTGACGTCCGGGAGGAGAATATCGAATATTTTGGAGGATTTGAAACCCGAATTCCGCTTATGTATATACGAAAATAAATTGTACCCGACACGTATTTTACGGTTACTCGTAACTATTATAATAATTATGCGCGAAAAATGAAAAAAAAAAGTACGAATTTATATTGTCCGTATGGATTTTGTCGCCGTTCGAATTTCAAATAAATCGACTGCTACAATATACACGCGTCTTTCTATATTTCTGTACCTATATTCCGGGGTAGCAGTCACGCCCACGATAGTACAATCGGTTAAAGTGAAACGACCGACGACGGGGCGACCGGCAAGGACAAAACGGTCGGATCGAAATTGCGTACTACTCGACGTTTTGAAAAGCCGGACCGTAGTTACAACACGGGCTATACGTTTACGCGGTTTTCACAGACAGCCGGACGATTGTTTCGTCGTTCCGATTTCAATCGATCAACCGGAAACAAACGGCCCGTCGCGCCCGCTGAGGCAATACAACTATAAGCCCCACCGTCGCTCTAGTTTAGCGACGAGCGCTTTTCGTACGCGTCGTTTCGTTACAACGCGCGCCCGGTAATTCGTTGCCGAGCGTTTCGTCGAACGTGAACGTTTTGTTCTCTCATTTAAGAAATATCGCTTACCTTTGCGCTGTCCACGATGTCCGTTAATAACGAATACCCGACCGAAACCGACGGGGAAAAACGTCGTTGATTCGAAACGACAACTACGTCGGGAGGTGTACGCTGTATATCGGGCGACGATTTTCCGCGTTACGACACTAACGGACCGCCGCCGCCGACGTCGAATATCGTTTCGTCGGGACGAGCCGTGACGTTTTCACTTGTCGGCCGTATTACGTTGCCAGCGAAATGACGTGATACTCGCGCGAACGTGTAACCGCCACGGAGGACGACTTGCTGAACCAATTAACCGTAGTGGTAACG